>JAJPUD010020778.1:0-24092 GCA_023553655.1 Myrmecobius fasciatus | reverse complement strand
TTCCACTCCTCACTCACCACCACCCCCACATCCCCTGAAAAGAGGTAAGGCAAAATCCAGGAGAAGATGGAAAAGAGGCTAGGACGACACAGCTTGTAATTACCTTTGAGTGGCAGAGGAAGCCAAAACCCAGCATGAGGAGGGCAGGCAGCAGTATTGTTCCTAACACCACACCCAGCAGCAGGAGGTTCAAAGTGCCCACAAGCAGATTCTGGGCTGTGACTAGCACAGCACAGGCCCAACAGTCCAGTGGGTCTCGAGGTTCAAAGCCCCCACCCCCACTGTAAGGTGGTGGCTGATGAGCCCCAGGGCCTTCTGCCATTGCAATCAGACCCTGGCTGTGTGAATCCTGTGTCCATTATATAGCAGTCATCCTCCCTTTCCTGCCCTCCCCCTGGCCCAACCCTCTCTTCATTTACACTCCCACCTTACTTATCATGGAATGTGACTCTGGGATTAGTCCCCTCCACCCCCTCTCATTTTTAGGTTGGAGTCTGGAGCCCTGCACATTCCACAAATGTTTCTAGAAGATGTATGTGTAGGGGGTATTTCTGCTCAACTCCATTTCCCCCACACCATCGGGTTTCCCTCCCCCCCAAATCTGTTCCTGCCATATTTCTCCCATCTACTATAACACCAAGTAGATTAGTTTCCCCAATCCCAGTTGCATGGCTTAAATTGCACACTAACACAATCCCATTATCAAAACGGTTTTTTTCTGCATTTATTTTTAATATTAATATTTTCACACAAATTCACCGAAAGTAGGGGTAAGGGATAGAGGCCTCTGCCCTGAGGCAGAGCAGCAGTGCAGTGAGGGGGGGGCAAGGAGGGATGGGAGGGCCCCCCTCAGCCAGAGGAGAAAAAAAACAGCCAACAAAACTAAAACAAAACTCCAGATAGACAATCACACAGAGGTCATCACCCTCCCCTCCTCCCCCCGGGCAGTTTCATTTTAAAGTCCATTTTAAAAACGAGTGCCAGAGGGAGCATGGCCCAAAGGTCTTCCTTTTCCTCTGTTTTTTTTTTTTTCGTTACATGTACAATAACAAATTTCTGTTTCCACACCTACTCCTACAGTTCAGGAGCCACTCACTTGCCCTCTTGAAGATCCAGGGAAGGAAGGGCAATGGAAGGGGGAAAGGGGCCTGGCCCAAGAAAGTGCAGGAATCTGGGATTGTGGGGGAGAAGAATGGGGTTTGAGCACCATGATAATAAGGCCAGAGCCTAGGGGAAGATGGAGCATTGGGAAAAGAGACACAGCGGAACAGTTGGACATAAAGAGGGCAGAAATGGACACAGGGAGACGGGAACACAGGAAAAGTGGGGCAGAGAGCAGTCTACTAAAACCCACTGCCCAGGAGGAGGGAGGATGGCACTGAAGGTGGTAAGAAAGGGGACAAGGGGAAGATCCTGTTTCCCCAAAACTGAATAAATAGAGTAGGACTGTTATAAATTAAAAATGAAAATAGAAAATATAAATCATAACCAAGTGAACAAATAGAAGAGACAAGACACACATGGCTAGGGTAGGTCACAGGGAGCAACCAAAGTACAAAAAGGGAAGTCCTAGAACATGTGGGATGGGGATAAAGCCCACATAAAGAGTCTTGTTAAAAACCTCACCCACTCTGCCCTGCACATCCCCCACCCCCACCCCAGAGGACCATGACAGGAGTGAGGGAACCGGAACCCGTATCTGACCCCTCCACCATCATCCTCCCCAGAGCCCCATTACTCCTTTTATCTGTTACTACAAAGGCCAATGTTGGTGGGGGAAAGAAGGGGTCTGGCCAAGGCTGGGTGGAGGGGTGGGGCTGGTGAGGAGGATCCTCTAGTCCCCACCCCTATCTTTCTTTAGAATTCTTCCCCCCCCCCTCATATTTGTGGTTTTTTTTTTTAGTTAAAAACAAAACAAAAACAAAAAGACCCCCCAAACCTTTCTGAATAAATTAAGTAAGGGAGGGGGAGCTGCCTGTGGGAGAGGGGTTCAGCCCTGCCCCCTCCTTCTCCAGGCTCTGGCTCCTCCCTCTCCCTGGGAAGACCCTTACCCCAACCCCCAGGGTATGGGATGTGGGCTGTGCTGTGACGGCAGAAAATGGGCTGTGACATTTTTTTCTCAGCCCTAGAAGGGGTGTCCTGCCTCATCTAGAGTTGCTGGATCCAGCCTATAGTGGGAAAAAAAAAAAGATGAAGCAGAATATGTTAGCGAGGAAAGGGCAGGAGATTGTTTGGGAGGCTCCAGTCCCAGGGACCTACCAGGGTGAAGGCATCATAGGCCTGGGCCAGCTCCTCTGTCCTGTACTGCTCTAGCACCACGACCCCTTGTAGGCCTCCGCTGCGTCTCCGAGCACAGCTCTCGCAGTGCACCAGGTATGTGTTTCGGCTCCCATTCTCACTTGTCACAAACAGGATATTGAATACCTCTACCTGTGTGTGCAGAGAGGCAAGATATATCACAGCGGCCATGAAGAGTTAAAGGAGATGGAAGGGAAGAGACAAAGGAGAGGAAGGGGAATCTACTCACATCACACTCATTGCAATAATAGGCAGGCTCATCCTTGACTCGGCCCTGGTAAGCAATCTTCTTCCCAGCCCTCACCAGGCTCTCTCGTTGTACCTGGCAATGCTTCATAGACTGCAGCAGACAGAATCTAGGAGCAGGAGGTAGAGTAACAGGAGGCATAGAGACAAGTTCTTCAGAGCCATCTCCAAAGAAAATTCCTACACGAAATCTTCCTTTTCTGCTGCATTCCAGTTACTCTCTTTAGAGCTCTCCATGTCCCTGTGACCCGGGCCTCTTTGATAAAGCTTACCACAACTAAACACTTGAGCACCGCATCAGAATTTTATTTACCTCACACATGCTCAAGGGTTGTAGCACAGAGAAAGAACTCCCATCTGTCTAAGGGACCAACAAATAGGGTACAGCCAAACACCAGACCCCCATAACAACAAATCTGTCCCCTTCTCACTTGATCATCTTGAACAGGTCCGGATCACTGACTTTGACTGTACGAGCAACATTCCAGGACACATGGATCATGGGCACAATAGATTTGACATTCTTCACCTCATTCCATTCATAGCGCTCCAAGGCCAGCTGGTATTGATAGGCTAGGGGAAGTGGAAGGGGGTGACCCAAGGAGCCAGGCCCACTGAACTCCAGTTCTTCATCTCCCTGGCCCCCCAGCTCTCACCTGTGAGAGGCCCCACATTCCAGGCAATGTTGTTGCACCAGCCTGTGGCCTGTACCCAGTGCACAGTGCCTGCATTAATCCACACCAGGTCCCCAGGCCGCTGAACAAAGCGGTACACAGGGATGTTGGAGGCATACAGGTCATCCAGAATTGGCCACCATGAGCCTGTCAGGTAGTCCACTCCGTGCCTGTAGGAGCACATAAGACCGTTGGGGAAGAAGAGAGGTCCACTCCATTGCAGGGAATGGCAAGGCAGGGAAAGCTGAGGGAAAGACGGATGGAAGATTGGGAAGGAAGAGGGGACTAAAGAGGAAAGTTCTCTGGTTCTGCAATGCACCTGTCACAGAAGGCACTGATGGTCTCCCAGTAGTGCTCATGGACCGCAAACCATTCACAGTCTCCAGGACCAATATTGATGTTGACAGAGCAGAAATTGTTGTTTTCCTGATGGCCTTTAGGGGGCAGCAAAGGATAACAGTCACTGTACTTGCTGACCAGCATGAGGGACACAACATCGCCTTCTTCAACCTTCACAGGAGCAAGGCTCACTATTTCTACTGATCACTAAGGACACAAAGTCAAGAAGCTACAAAACTCTCAGATTTAGACCAGAAAATGGTCTTGGAAAACATTTCTGTCAAACTTCTCATTTTACAGAGAAAGCAATCCTGGGAGGTTCAATGAAGGTTCCTTAAAAGGCTTAATTTGCACAAAATTCCTTCATTCCTGGAACTTCAATCTCTCCAGTGACCACACCCCCACATTCCCACACCCAGAAGAGTTTCAAATACAGGTCATAACCCCCAATAGCTGCATGATAGCCCCAATTCCTCGCCCTAGATATGGGGAGGAGTGCCTTTCTCATCACTTCCTTTCCCAGGCATTGCCCTCACCCACCAACTGAATAAAGCAATTATAGGTATAAAAGCATAAATGGCACATTTATTAAATTTATCATGACACCAAATTAAGAGGAAGAGTGAATATTCTGGATGACAAGAATAAGGATCAAAAAAATTTTAATAGGCTCAACACTGATGTGATTCACTTAAGGACATAAAATTCAATATGGAAATGTGAAGTTTAACACTTGAGAAAAAAAAATGATTTCATAAAACAAGATGAGGAATCCATAACTAGATGACAAATTGTCTCAAAAACATTTAGGGATTTTAATTCATCAAATCAAAATTTAGAGCTGAAAAAGACCTTCCAAATTCACTTGAGTTCAGTCCCCACATTTTATAGGAGAAAACAAGGTCACAAAAAGCTTAGTGACTTGCCTAGGGCCCCAAGGTCTAAGTACCTGAGGCAAGATTCAAACAGAGGTCTCCTGTGTCTAGACCTTTCTCCTGGGCCACCAGTTGATCACAAGTGCAATACCAATCAGCAACCTGAAATGGCAGCAAAGCAACGCCAGGCACAGGACCCCCGGGCTAGGGAAACTAGTCCCTTGTACTCTGTTCTCAGGCTGACCATGTCTGAAAACTGCCTTCACTTAAGAGTGTCACATTTTGAGAAGAATATTGACAAGCTTGATAGTACATGCCACATGAGGTCAAAGTAAAGGAAATAGGGAGTCATGACAGTTATCTTAAGTCTCTAAACCATGGGGGAAAGGCATTAACTTTGATTTGCTTGCTCCAAAGAAGTATAAGAAGCAATAGAGAGACATTTCAAAGGTAACTAATAAGATTACTATTAGGAAAAGCTTCTAATAATTAGTTTTCCAAAATGGGTAGCCATGGGAAGGAATGTATTTCCTCCAACTGAAGGTGGTCCTTGCAGCAAAAGCTAGACAGTATGTCAGATGAGGCATTTTTGTTTACAAACTAGACTAGACCAGCTCTGAGGGTACTTCAGTTGTCTTCTTCACAAGTTTCAAAGATCTTAGCCAACCCCACAGCGCTCCTCTGGTCCTCCTATTGACCTCCCCAGACCAGGTTACCTGGTGTTCGGCTGCCTGGAACCTTCATATACAACTGGACTGTGTTCATGCCCAGGATTGTATGGCCCACATGGCTCAGCATATTTCCTGTAGATGTAACCCGCATGAAGGCAGGTAGCTTCAGCAGCTCTTGCAACTGTGGCTTCCACCTAAGAAGAAACCTTAGATAAGTCCCAGAAAAACTTCTTTGTAATATTAGGTTGAACAGTGGCAAAGTTTAGAAGGCCTGGTGTTTAAGGACCTCTAACACCTAGCCTTAATCTATCTTTCCAGATCTATAGTACTTTTGTTTGATATCTCTTAAATTCTGATTTAGCACATGATGTTATATATTACATTTATCTGTTTGTATCTTACAGCCCTATCAGACTGTGAGTTTCATGGGGGACAAGACTCATTTAAACTTTGGATGGTCAGTTTGGGGGAGCACACTGCTTTATCCACATAAGAAGGAAGGAACAGAGAAAGAAAATGAGAATGAAAGAAGAGGAAGGGAAGGAGGGAGAGATTCAGAGGCTCTTGGCTCACTAAATGATAATTCTCAGATGCGAAGGGTCAAGATTCAAGAAGAAACCATGATACTGATTCCAATGTCCTACATTGCCTAAGGCCTGAGAAAATGAGGATACAGAAAGAATAACATTTCAAGGACTCTAAGAGTCATTTTCTCTAATAAGGTATTCCTATTTTTAAAAATTACCTTTTTCAAAATGCAAACATTTTGGTCCGTAAGAGGTATTAGATAAAGGCAAGGATAATTCTAATCTGTCTTTAAGACCTATCAGCACCACTCTACAATCACATTCCTAACTCACCGTTTAGCATCCGACAGATCAATATTGGTGCCAAATTTGATGATGTGATGAGTTTTCTGATCCGGGTTGTTGCTAGTGCAAAGGAGATGGAAAGAAAGAGGGGTAAATACAGATTAGCATGAAGAATGGGGGAAAGAAAAAAAAAAGTAAACTCTAATCTTAAGGATCAACTGAGGTATAATCCATATAAAAACACTTTTAAGATAACCAGAGGTTGGGGGGCAGCTAGGTGGTGCAGTGGATAGAGCATCAGCCCTGAAGTTAGGAGGACCTGAGTTCAAATCTGAGCAGACACTTAACACTGCTTACTGTGTGACCCTGGGCAAGTCACTTAATCCCACTTGCCTTAGCAAAAAAAAAAAAAAAAAAAAATAACCAGAGGTTTTTATCCAAAATCAATCAAGAAGCTTGTCAGTACCTGGAAGGTGTCTCAGTGGTGCTGTCTGGTTCTTCTGTCTCGTCTTCACTCTCTTTTTCTTCCTGCTCTCCAACCCCCCCCAAGATGTCAATCACATTCAGATCAGGTACTTTGTAAACCCTAGCCTCCAACTTGTTCCTGATCCCTCAATTCAATATATTCACTCCTATCTATCCAGCCCAAAACTTAATTCTTCTGTCATCTTTATTCTCCTCAGTCTCTCCCCCTTGTATTTCTCTTCCTCCCTCCAGGTTAATTTATTACCTGTAAAGATTCCTGGAAGGAAGAGGCTTGGTACTGTGCATACTTGGCAATCGTAGTGTGAGAACGACTACTCTCACAGGGCCAGATCTGTCGAGTGCCTGAGAGGTCCCAGTTCTCATCTGATGGCTGCTGCACCTGGGTCCTTACCTCCACAGCATGCTCACCACTTGCCTCCACTAGGGTCTTTGTGGAAAACAGTCCCAAATCTGCAGTGGAAAACAAGTAGGGAACCAAGATGATGAGTTGGTAGAGGCAGAACAATGAGCAGCTGACCCCTATGGCCTCTCTCAAATGAAAACAGACAGACCTAAGAGTCTCTAAGAAATTTAGGTAGAAAAGTAGAACTCTGAGTGACTCCCTCCCCAGCCATACACCCTCTTTTAGACATAAAATATGGTAGTCCAATAGTGTGGTTGGTTTTGTTTTTGATCTGATTTCATGGAAGACGTTCCAATTTATAATCTAAGAGAATTATATGGAGCACTAAGAAATTAAGTGATTGCCTTGGGGCACACAGGCAATAGACTGTCAGAGGTTAACAGTTAAACCCAGATTTTCCTGATTCCAGAGCTGACTTAGTGCTCTACTATAGTATAATGTTTCTCAAAGAATAGAGAAGTAAAAGATAAAACTCAGATCCTCAGATCAAACTATGGCTCTTGTGAGAAGTTCTGGTGAAAAATTTCTTTTTGTACCCTTTGGGGGACTTCCACAGCCTATACTCAAATTAATTTCTGATGATGAAATAACTAATAAGCATTATTAGCTGCCTACTGAGATTAGACAGATTGTCTTTTTCCCACTTCTAAGTTATTTTGACAGAAAAACCAGATGGCCAATGGAATGGAATGCATAGCCACACCCATGCAAGAAAAGTCCTGGCCATGCAAAATAAGTGCCATCTCCCCCAACAACCACAGCTTGAACAAACTCACTCACACCAAATATCCCCCCAATTAAGGCAACAGTAAGTTCTAGATGGCTTACCTAGATGGTAAGATATAGCTTTCCCCAACTTTCTCAAAAAACCCTAATACTCCTACTTTTCTTTCTCCTTCCCCTTGGCCTAGTCTAGCTCCTGCCATAAGGACTCACTGAGCCGAAGGGAGCCAGCCAGGCCCCGGATCACTGTGATGGGGTTTCTAGGATCTGTGCAGAACTGAAGAAGGACTGGGGAGAAGGCATCCCGTTTGCTCTCCAGCTGAAGAGAGAAGGGAAAATGAGGAGGAAAGAATACAATGCCACTGTTCACAGAATGCTTACTACACTCCTACCCTAATTCAAGCAAACTTCCCATTAACAATATTTAAGCCAAGTTAAGGCTGTCACCTTCAATCCATCACCCTCTGTAAGGAAACCCACAGGGACAAGATTTTTCCCCACTTCTGTTATCTTTAACAAAAGAGAAAGTAAAGACATACAACTCCCATCAATCTCTGAAATTAAATACCATCTCTTTAGATGTAACAGCAATTTAGGTATAGGCCCTTCTTCACCCTTTCACTCCACAAATATTTTCACAGGGAAAGACAGAAACATACGTAGATACTGGGTGTGGGGGGGTTGAGTTTTTCCCTTGGCAGCTTCTCTTCAGAGTTGATCTGAGGCTTTACAGATTGGGCAGGAGATAGGTAGGACTCTCGAAACTTTCCTTTTACCTTTGCATTCCTGTGGAAAGAGGAGATAAAAAGTGGCATGGTAAATCCACAATGATAAAAGCATCTGACTGGCAGAACCCCCTGGGTTATAGCTATTGAAGGAGACCAAAATCCCATTTACATGCTGAGAAGATCATGAGTGGTTGTTATATGCCAAAACCAATTAGTACCATAGTGTGGTAGCTACTAGAGTCTGCTCTAAAACTTGTCATCATGATCAAGGATAATGGAGTAAGTAATATAATTCAAGAACTACCTCCTTTAGAGATGTTGTGAAACAAGCACTCTTTAAAGTAAAAGTTCTTGCAAAGAGTTATACGCAATTACTTCCATGCAACATTTTATGACATCTTGATCTCTCACAATGTATCATTTTAAGGATGTGAGGTTGTCTCTAAAGCATCGGCTGGTAAAAATCTAAATGAACTGGATAGAGTTTGTCTGTTTTATATGACCAATGGAAATGGACCTGGCAGACCCTATATGGGCTACTATTACTCTTGTTTCTTCAACATTAGAAGAATTTTTCCAGAAAAATTTCCTTTTCCAGAAAAGCAAAGAACACTTCTCATGACACTTAATCTTGATACCTTAATGCAAGAAAACCCATCCCCCCCCTCATTCTGCCCAAAGCAAATCAGCAACACAAGAGGCTACTCTGCTCTTTCTCTGGAGTATGGGGCCAGGAAGTGACTTACTTGCTGGCCCGTACCACATCAGCAGCACAGTGCCCAATGGTAAGGTCAGCCATATTCAGCCGCCGTTCTTCCACCTCAGAGGCCATGAATGTCTCCTTGTCACCACTCTCCACCTTGATGAGCCGAATCTTTAGCTCCTTGGGGGGGTCCCTCACTCAGGGACCGGAGCTTCAGCATGTCAGCTGGACTCACACTGGGTGGCCCTGGAGTCTCTTCCCGGGCTTTAGGCCTTGTTTCACCCCCAGGGGCTGGTACTGGTGTAGGGGCAGATGAGGGTGGGAAGAGAGGAGGAGTAGTTGTAGCAGGGGGCACAGGAGTAGGTAGCTTGACTTTGGCAGCGCCACCAGCCTCAGGTTTGGCTTTCTCCCGTCCTTGGATCTCCTTGCTTTGTAGGTCCAGGTTTCCTAGCACCTGTCGGTTCTTCTCCTTGTGTGCCTTACCCTCCCGATGCCGACGTCCACCATCCTTGCATCCTCGTCTGTGCCGCCGATGTTCCTTCTCCTTCCGTTTGCCATTCCCAGGCCCAGCCCCGCTCTCATCCTTGGGCCGCAGTAATGGAGATTGCTCCCCTCCACCTTCCACTGGCTCTCCTGTGCCCCTGCCCACCCTTTCCACCAGTGTTTCACAAGCCCGACTGATCTCTTCTAGTACCTCTGACTCAGAGCGGGGTGGGGGTAGTACAACCCCTAGCCGTGGTGGTGGTGGCGGTGGGAGTGACTGGGCTGGGGGAGGCTCAGATGGCTCCTCAACCCCTCCTTGCTCCTGGGCCCAGGGCCCACTTGAGGTAGAAACTTGAGATGATGAAGAGACCTGCAGCTGCAGGGGGCACAGGAGGTTCGTGGCTGCCGTTGCAGGTGGGGTAGGGATAGCACCTGATGAGGGTGGGGGAGAATACTGAGAGGGAGAGGGCACAGCCTGGGCAGCTCCTGCCCCAGCCCCCTGGTAAGAGTATTTCTGCCCATCCAGCACATTGGCCAGAGATTTTAGCAAAGCGGCTGGACCGGCTTGTGTTGATGGTGGTGGTGGCAGCGGTTGAAGGGGTGGGGGGAATTTTGCTAGCGGTGGAGGAGGGGCCAACGCTGGTGGCGGCGTCTTCTCTTCCTTGTGGGGGAAAGAGGGCTGCAGTGGGGCAAAGGGCTCCTTCAGGGATGCCAGAGCTCCCCCACTGGCCTCTTGCTGTTGCTGCTGCTGCTCTTCCTCCTTTTGGATAGATTCATCTAGCATCTTCATGATGTTGGCCAGACCATCAGGCAGGATCTTAAACTCCGCTGGCTCCTCAAATTGGTCCTCCAGGGGTGTCGAAGGAAAGTCGAACAGTCGAGAGCCCTGGCTGGGAAGCTCCCCACCACCTCCAGGAGGTTGGGGCTGCTGGGCATTGCTCAGGGGCCCAGGAGGTGGCCCCCGCCCCACCTCTGTGGTCTTTGGGAAGGAGACCCTGGGCTGGGGGCTCTCCGGGCGCCTGAAGCTTCCTGAGGTATTTTGGTGGCAGGGTGGGGTGGTAGGTTGGGGAACTGGGAGTGGTAAGGGAGTGACAGGAGGGGCTGGAGGGCTCAGAGACGGGCTTGGGGAATGGGTATCTAGACCCTGGGAGAGGAATGGGGGAGGGGGAAAGGGCACAGGCCCCACTTGGCTGCTGTTGCTGTTGCTGGTGGTGATGGTGGTGGGGGTGGTGGGGGTGGTGTGCGAATCCTGAGTGCCCACGGGGAAATGGGGTGACAGAGTCCCCAAGAAGCCCTCGTGGTGGGGGAGGGAGAGTGGTAGTGGAGGAGGAGGTAGGGGAGGTGGAGTGGGGCAAGGGCCCTTCGCTCCAAAGAGGAGCTCCTCCAAAGGATCCCCTTCTTCTCGACCCATAGCTCCAGCCCCTCTGCCTGCTTGGCAGGCAGGGCCCTCCAGCCAAGAGGATGGGGGTGCTGGGTGGAGAAGACGGGGACAGGGTGGTGGGGGGGTGGCAGGGCCGGGCAGGAGGGTTGGGCCCGGTGGGAGAGGCAGGGGTGGGGCAGCGGCGGTGGGGGCAGGGGGGAAAGATTTCCGACTGCTATGTGCCGATGGCCCCAGGTGGCTCTGGTGGGAAGTAGTCTCTAGCCCTGGAGTTTGATAACAGTCAGAGCCCTGCAAAAAAGAAAATAGGAGAGGAATAGAGAACAAGCTCAAGCTTTCAAAGACTCCCAGAGCTCCCTTTCCTATCTGATCTACCTGCTCTGAGCATCACTTCCATTTTTTCTCTTAAAAATGAAAATGCTTGGGGCAGCTAGGTGGCGCAGTGGATAGAGCATGAGCCCTGAAGTCAGGAGGACCTGAGTTCAAATCTGGTCTCAGACACTTAACACTTCCTAGCTGTGTGACTCTGGGCAACTCACTTAACCCTAATTGCCTCAGCAAAAAAAAAAAAAAAAAAAAAAAAAAAAGCTTTCACCTCATTTTTTATTTCCTTTACATTCATTCAGAGTTTTACTCTTCACCCATGTCCATTTCCTTCTCTTGTGTCACTTACAAGGCCTGGGCTCTGTTCTGTGCCCCGGAGGCCAGTGCTGCTACTGCTGGTGGTAGTGGTGCCGGGGACGCCAGGGGGCCGGGAAGGGGCATAAGGCACGCAGGCGGTGGTTGCTGCTGGTGAAACGCTGGAGTCCATCCGCGACCTCTGAACTCTGCTCTCTCTAAGGTCACTTCCAGGGGAATGGGGGACAGGTGGGCAGCCATGGCTCTCTGCTCCTGGGGGATGGGGGCCCAGAGGGGCCATAGGGACTGACCGGTGGCCAGGGGGGTGCGAAGCATAGGGAGGAGTGGGGTATGGAAATGGGAGGGGAACTGAGTGCCGCTGCTCCTGTTGTAAAGTAAAAAAAAGCATGACTTGTGAGGGGACACAATTTAGGCAAGAATAGGGTCATGAACTGGAGCCATTGAGCATAAAAAAAAACAGGAAAGAGCATTAAATATTGTCAGATCTATGGTTAGGCAAATGGGGTCGCACAAATATGAAAACTCACAGGATATCCAGAAATGCTGAAAGGCTAAAATTAATAAAATTTAGATTGAACTAAAATGACAGTGAAGAAACTATAGAAAGTGCAGTACCCAAGATCCAGGGATAACAGAACTCTATAGCTCCTGAGACTTAGCTGTAGATCCAGATGGTGAACAGACTGATTACCTGACGTTCTGGAGGGGCAGAGCCCTTGCACTCAGTGCCCCAGGTCTCTCCATGCAATGGGCTCCATAGCCCTGGCTTGGATAGCTGGAAGGGGGGATTTGCGGCTAGGCCTGGCAATGGAGGAGGCAGTGGTGGTAACCCTGGAGAAGGACCAGTCTGGAGAGAATGGGAAAGAAATCAGGTTGAAGGGCCCAGCCCAGAAGCTTCCCCCTTTACTTTAAGACCCTGTAGCATTCTGTGCTGTTTTCCTATGATCTTAATACTATGGTGTCAATACCTGATCAGGGCCACAGCCTCTCCTACGTTTGCCTCCAGGGCTAAGGCTCTCATCAGCAGGGCCAGGAGGAGCCACTGGAGGCACAGGCTGTACCACAGGAGTTTCTGCCGCTCGTTTCACTGGGGGACCCCCACGTTTTGTCCCATAGCTTCGCTTGTGCTAAGAAAAAGGAAAAAGAAAAACTTTCACCTACAATAGTGTGTATAGTAGGTCTGTTTTGCCTACCTCCACTCTGCCTTCTGCCAGATCCCCTCCATTCCCTAAACATGCTATTCGTCTCCTACCTCAAGATGTAGAAGGTTCCACACTTGTTCAAGGGGTGGCAGAACCTTGGCCCGATGCTGAGAAGAGCCTGTGTGAAAATTCCAGATCTGGGCCTAATCACAAAAGAAAACCAGAGAATGGGAGGAGCCCAAGAAAGAAAAACTATAAATTCAAAATCTTCCCTTCACAACACCCTTCCACCCCTTTGTGACCTCTTCTCCCCTGTCCAATTCTTTACCCCAAAAGTAGGCAAAAGCCATGCAGAAAAATCTTGCCAACATAATCCTGGCTCCAAGCTACACAGCTGGTCCTCCTTGAACCCCACATATCCCTTGTATCTCTAAACTTGCCCTTAGCCCTCCAAGAAACCCTCACCTGCTGAAGTCGGCCAATACGGAGCCCTAGTTCTGCATAACCACCCCCGTATCGGGCTGCACTGTGGTAACAACGCATGGCTTCCTCGCCGTCTTGTTCTGATTCATAAAGCTGCCCCAATTGTTCCCATAGCCCTGGCTGGGCTGGGTCTCGAAGCAAGGCCTGAACCCAGCCATGCAGGGATTCCAGCTTCCCATGCAGAGGCCGAGGATTAGGAGTCCTTGAGCAGTGAAGAAAAGAATGTAAGTGTCACTGTAGACTCAAGGCAAAGTCCAATTATGTTGGTCACTTTGCACCCTTTTAAACTTCTTTCTAAATCCAAGTTTGACTTTTTCTGAGCTAGCAACTTCTTTTCCCTTTCAGAATCCCAACACCTATTTCATCTTTCCCTTTCCAGCCCTCCCCCCCCCTTTTCTTTTTTTCCAAATTATTTTTTAATGGATAAGCATTAACTTTCTTTCTCTAACACTTCCTACCTCCAGGGAATTGACACACTAGCTCATGTTCCAATCCTTCACCTCCTTCCAAACAACAAGTTCCATTCTCTAAAATTTAAACCCTTCTATACTTACCCAGGAGGGTAAAAGGACTTGCTGGGGTATCCAATACCACTGCCATGGGCCGGGGGCAGGTGAGCTGGGAGTTGGGGCTGCCCAAAGCTGGCAGAACACCTGGTAGGGTCACATAAGTCAAAGGTTGGGGGGTAGGGTAGCTGGGGTGTCCCTTGTTTGGGAGAGAAAGAAAGATGTCAAGTAACAACTGAGGCTTATCAAGGGCAGAAAAAAAATTAATGAGGAAGAGGACTGCAGCCAAATTAAGATATAAAGAAAAGATTTATAACTAAAATACAGGTTCAGAATTGGGAGAAATGAGGCAAAGAACTATGAGAAAAAAAGGAAAAAGGAAAGGAAAAAAATAAATCCACAGTAGGGGTAACTAAATAAGGAATGGGAAGGATAGGGTCTCATGCTTTACTTACCTGCCTCCTGGCAGCCATGCCCGAGGAGGGGGATGGGGAGGACAAGAACTCCAAGTCCCAGTACAGCTCAAGCTCCCAAGGGTGAAGGGTTCCCGTGCAGCTCGGGCCCCCGGAGGGTCCACTGCCCGATGCATCCAGCCTAAGGGGAAGGAGAACAGATTTCTATCTAAAACTACACATATTCTCTGAAAGTCTAGGAACACCCAATACACACCCCAACTCAACCTTCTTATCACTCACCAGGTCAGCGGTGGCCCCGGGAGCCCGTAAGATCGGGCTGGCCCCCCACCCTTGCCAGCCGGCTAAAGCTCCTTAGAGGCAGTGTTCTAGCTTCTGCCTCTACAATCACAGCTCTCCGTATGTTCTGGGTTTTTTTTCCCCAGGTGATTCTGCAGAGAAAGAGGAAAAAAAGGGGAAACAAAGGAGAAAGGGAAGAGAAAGAAGAGGAAGAGCTCATATCAGGGACCAGGGGCAGTAAGACCCGACTACTGCCCCAAGCCCCTCCTACCCTCCCTCCCTCCCTCCCCCGTACTTACCGAGTTCAGCACTCCAGGAATCTGTCCAATCACAGGACGAACTCCCTCCCCTGAGAGCAAATCATCGCCTTGGTTGTCTGTCTGCCTCAGTAACAGTCTGCCAGGGACCAATGGAAAGAGGTTAGCTTGGTAGGGGGTACTCATTGTAGCCAATGGGGTCTGGGTTAAAGCAAAAAGGGGAGAGAAGAGCAGGGAAGCTGGTCAGACAAGCTTAGCTGGGGGTGGGGGTGGGGGATGACGGGGTGGTGGTAACGGTGACCCCTACATGACCCTGTTTCTCCCACCAAAGGGTCCCTACCATTGAACACCCACGAGTGTCTCTACCCTCATCCTGAACTCCCCACGATTCCTTTATTGACTCTGCTACTCTCTTATTCAGACGCAAGATGAAACCAGAACAGATCAGGCAAAGAGATCGGGGCTAACCAATGAGATCCTCAGAAAAGAGGAATACAAACAAATCAAGACAGCACAGCAAACCTTAAGACCAATGGCAGCTTCCCCCCCCCACCTACCCTCCCCCCAAACTGAGACAGAAACCAAGAAATACTCAATATATAATTCAATCTCCAAGACAAAAACAACCTGCCTCCAAGCATCACTCCCAGAGTAGCAATAGCCTGGACCCCAGACTTTCAAATACTGTACACAACTATAAATTCAAATTCTGGTTTCTAAATGTTCTCACCTTAGTAACTGCTCTCCCAAGCTTTCATTCCTTTTCCAAACCAGCCTTAAGACAGATTCCCAAGCACTCAAAAAATCCACTCCCCCCAAAATAACCCTAATCCTTTGCCCGCTGACGACCCACAGATGTTTAATAGTCATTTTCTAAATTCCCCTCTTCCCCCAGAAACTCCGTCCCAATTCCCACATCCTAATTATAAACTCTTTCAGTCTCTTACCTCCTGATTCCTTAATAATCCCTTAACTGACTTGATTTCCTAAATCTTTTCTTTTCCGTCCAGTATTCACCCTTAATGAGCACAGATCTCATCCCTACTCTCCAAACCTGTTTTCTAATCCCATCCTAGTAAAGTCACGCACCCAGGTCCCGCGTGGCCCCTCTTTCACAGCTCGAATATCCTCTGTGCCCTTCCCCAGTAAGGTCCACGCGCTCCCCACGGCCCACGTGGCCCCCACCCCCCAACACGAGGGGAGGGGGATTTCGGGGGTTGCCCGTGACGTGGCTACTTGCGCAGCGGAAGGGGTGGGGGGAAAAAAAAAGGGGGGTGCAGAGGGTGGGCCGGCACTTGGTGACATCATCCTCCTTTCACTCATAACCCGCCCACTTCCTTAAAGAAGCCGAGGGTTTATTTTACTTCCTCCTTTAAATTGGAGCTGGCTCGTTTGGGTCTCCCAAGCAATATCTATTCGGCTTGGGGGGAAATGGGTATCTACCCGTCCAGGCTCCCCGCCTCCAGACCTTTCCGGTCTTGTCTCATCACCTCCTTCAAAGGCAGAGTCACTGAAGGGAAGGAAAGGGGCAAAGTAAGCTAGCTACTGAAGGGCAGGAAGCGGGAGGTGGGGGGGGGGGGGGAGAGTTCAGGGTAAAGGTCTGGGGGTGGTTGGAAAGTTCATCTTTATGCATATGCCACTGCGGGAAATTTCCAACCCTGTCCAGAGACCAGTAGGGACTTCTGGTGAATTCTCCCCCCCCTCACCCCTCAAAACACACACACACGGCAAGTGCCTTCTTTAACTGCACCACAAGAACTTTCATCTCTATAGAGAAAGGCAGCTTAAAGGAAAAGCAGACAATTGAAAGGGGAAGGCTAATTAATACCCACTGAAACAATGCTTTCTAAATTTAAGAGAATTCTCAGCCCTGGCCCAGTGAACAAATCCAACCTTTGGAGACCTACTTGCTGGGTAAATTCCTTAAACTTTCTAAGCCCCAGTTTCCTAATTTGTAAAATGGGAATAATACCTTCATTCCAAAATTGGGTGAGGCTCAAATGTGATATTCTTTAACTTAAATGAAAGGATCTAAATTAGACTGCCTCTTAAGGCTCCCTTCCAATTCTAGTTTCTATTATATAAATTAAGCTGCTGCTACTACTACCACTACCACTACCACTATCACCAGCAGCAGCAGCAGCAGCAGCAGCAGCAGCAGCAGCAAGGCAAAATGAATTGGCTCTCAGAAGTTCAAAATATGTTAAAGAACTAACTAAACATATGCAAAGTTATTATAGCCTCTTTCCCAGGTTCCTCCTTCCTTGAATAAATAGAAACTGGTAACTTTCTCTCCTACTTTCTCTCCCATCTGTTACATACACTTGAGCTAAGCCACTGGGGGAGTCACAAGGGTGACAGACAGAAGCAGGGAAGGGAAACCAGAGTCCCTACCTGGGAAGTGGAACCTAGAAATGCTACCCTAACTACCAGGAAATGTAACTTCCCTTTTTCTGATGATGACACTTCTCCTCAGCCACTTCCCCTTTCCCACAGAGGCCTGACTCAGCTCTCCCTTAATAAGCAACATGTTTCACCAGTCATCTCTCATACTCCCACACTGCTATTCCTCTCAGCCCTATAGACTCAGGTCACAGATTCCCAGCTCCTCCCTTTTATCCCCACCTCAACTCCTATTCTTTTACTGGGATTTAGGGGCTCCGTTCTCAATTCTTCCTTTCTTCAGATATCCTCCCTGCTATGTCTGATTCAAGCTTAGGTGAGGGGAATCTGAGTCACTAAGAAAGCCTCCCCCACATACCCACTGACTCAGCCCCATACTTCCCCATAAACACACATACACAAAGTCAGAGACAGACACAACCTCTCAGCCTACGCACTCTCTCACAATTTAGTACCATGGAAAATCCCCTTCTCTTACTCCTCACAGAAAATCCCTCCCACTCACCTGCTAGGCTAGCTGATTGATATACACCCAAGCTATTTAGCTATTTCCTTCCCAAAAGCATACAATTGTCCCTCAACAATTTTGCCCCTATTTTCTCCTTTGGGACAAGGAAAAGTCTTCCCTACTTCTTATTATACAAGTTTGGCCTACTTGGGAAGTTTGCCTCTTACCCCATAACTATTTAGTAGTCCCATCTTCTTAATTTTACCTCCATAACATCCCCTTTTCTACATTCAGTAGTTCAGGTCTTCAACATCTTTTGTCTGGACTATTTCTCTCTTTCTTTGGAGGAGGAAATGGGGTTAAAGTGAATTGCCCAAGGTCACACGACCAGTGTCAAGTACCTGAAGCAAAATTTGAACTCAGGTCCTCCTGACTTCAGGGCTGGTGCTCTATCCACTGCTCCACCTAGCTGTCCCTGAAAATATCATTTATTCTGCAGCCAACTAGATTATGACTGTCTGAAATAAGCTAAGTAGCTTCCTGAGCCATAAGTGCCAAGGTCCAACAGGGATATACTTTGGTTTGGTAAGAGCTGAAAGAATGAGCAATCATCTAGAACTTATGATAATTTGTACATCATAAGGAGGTATAAAGGCGTATCTTTAATGGATAAAGACATTTATCTATGTGACGGGCACTCTCCGAAGTCAGGAGAATCCAGACCAAGTCAGGAAAGTCACAAAGGGGTACCTCTGAAAGGGTTAATTCTTTTCTAGGTTAGGCCCTGCCCTCTGCATCCGGGTTTTCCCAGTCTAATCAGGCTCCACCTCTCCATCCGGGCATTGGACTTTTAGTACTTTAACTCTCCTCTCCTGGAAAGGAGACAATATCAGACAAGCCAACAAAACCTCAACCACTCTGCTTATGCAGATTGAGAAAGAATCCCCCAACACTACAAGAGTAGCTCATTCCACAGGGTATATACTCTTACATACTCATTACCTAGGGTTCCTGAATGAGCAAAAGCTCCAGAGCAACAGAGTGCTCATACCCATCCACCCGCCGCCGCCCCCCCCCCCCCCCCGCCAGCCCCCAAACAAGTAGAAACAGAACCTTATAAAGACAAGGTTTCATAGGATCATATATACATAAACAAGCATAAAAACTTACCAAAGTACCCACCTGCCCCATACATTTTGATTTACTTTTATTATACTTTCTCAGTACCTTATGGCTACATTAAAGCACAGCAGGGGTTAAGCTTTATGCCTGGGGGTGGGGTGGGGGAAGAGTAGACAGGAGGGGGGGATATAAGAATTGCCCCTTGGGGCTCTTCTGTGACTCAACCCAACCTCACTAAGATTTATTTAAAGGGAAGGTCACCTGGATTCCCCTTCCAGTTTGTCCCACCCCTGCATGATATAGGGGGAGGGAGAATGTGAATGACTGAAACAGTAAGACTGTGACCAAGAGCTGGCCTAGACAAGCTGTGGGTAGCACAGTAAATCTCTGACTCTGACTGATATCTATGATGGCCCATGTTTCTAACAATGTCTCTGTTTCTATACACACCTGCATATGTCAATGCTCTGCTGGGAGTCAGGCCTCCCTAAACACATTTGGTTTTTATTTATCACTCCCTCTTCCTCCTTGCTAGTGGAATTGTCTCTGCCTGTCTTGGTCTGTGTATGTCCTCACTTTTTCCTTCCATCTGCATCTTTTGTCATACTCTCCTCTCAAATCCATTTGCATGCTGGGATACAACTTCTCTCTGTATTCGTCAAGGCAAAGTACATATCTGACATAACGATTATTCTCATTTCTATCCTGAATGTTAATGATAAGGTGCCTTTTTATGGACCTTAAAAAGCTCGATACCTCAGTGTATATATATTAAATTCAGGATGCCTATTTAACTCTAACATATATCTCTACACTCTAAAACTCAACCTAAGCCTCTACTCTCCTTTCCCATTCCCAGCTTCAATAGTACGCCCCAGATTAGGCTCCAACCACAGTCTTCCATGCCCAAGGTTCATTCCTTCTACTTTAGCTCCATGTCCCTCAAGCTATTGTGGTACATTGAAAAGAGTAGCTTTGGAGTCTGAGAACCTTACTACCTGAATGAACCTGAGCAAATCACTTAACCAAGTTGGATGGGTACAGTTCCTTGACATAAAATGAGGGAATTGAACTAGATAACCTTTAAACTTCCAGAATATTAGAATTCATTGGATCTATTCCCTTTGTTTCACTACCTTGTTGCTTCAGTAGAATATAAGCTCTCTAAGAGCAAATACTTTTTCATTCTTGTTTTTTTATCTTCAGGGCTACCAGAATACCTAACAAGATATATAGACAGTATGTGCTTTTAAAATACTGTTAAAACTACAAACCTGTCAAATTGGCTAAAATGACAGGAAAAGATAATGACGAATGTTGGAGGGAATGTGGGAAAATTGGGACTCTGATACATTGTTGGTGGAACTGTGAGATCCAACAATTCTGGAGAGAAATTTGAAGCTATGCTCAAAAAGTTATCAAACTGTACATACCCTTTGACCCAGCAGTGTTTCTAATGGGCCTATTTCCCAAAGAAATCTTAAAGGAAGGAAAGGGCCCCACATGTGCAAGAATGTTTGTGGCAGCCCTCTTTGTAGTGGCTAGAAACTAGAAACTGAATGGATGTCCACCAATTGGAGAATGGCTGAATAAATTATGGAATATGAATTTTATGGAACATTATTGTTCTGTGAGAAACGACCAGCAGGACGATTTCAGAGAGGCCTGGAGAGATTTGCATGAACTGATGCTGAGTGAAATGAGCAGAACCAGGAGATCATTATTCACGGCAACAACAGTACTATATGATGATCACTTCTGATGGACATGGCTCTCTTCAACAATGAAATGTTTCAAACCAGTTCCAATTGTTCAGTGAAGAAAGCCATATACACCCAGAGAGAGGGATATGAAATGTGGACCACAACATAACATTCATGCTCTCGACTGATGTTTGCTTGCATTGTTTCCCTTCTTAGATTTTTTTTTCTTGTAGATCTAAAAATATGTATACACATATTTGATTTGTCAAGTATTTTAACATAATTAACATGTAGTAGACTTCCTGCCATCTAGGGGAGGGATGGGGACTAGGGGGGGAGAAATTTGTAACAGAAAGCTTTGTAAGGGTCAATGTTGAAAAATTACCCATACATGTATTTTGCAAATAAAAAGCTTTAATAAAAAATTTAAAAAAAAAATAAAATGCTGGTAAAATTGAATTGCTCCTATGGCAGCTCTCAGGCTTCCTTCACTCCTACAGAACAGGAATATAGTTTCCGTCAAAGATCAGAGACAGAATTTGAAGATAAGTTGGGAAACTGGTATTGAGTGTCCTTGGAGATGACACTGGCACAGTTATTAAACAGAGCTAAACATTTGGTCTTTCCTTCCTTCCTCAGTGAAAACAGAAGCCTAGGAGTTGGTTTTTAAGAATTGTAATGTAAAAATAAATGCGAAGAGGCAGGGACAATAAGACAAATCCTCAAGACAAGAGCTATAAGAGTGAAGAAGGAGATGATGGTAGGGACTAATCAGGGAAGACTTGGCTTAAGGAAGTTCTAGGAATTGGATGGAGAAGGGGGTTCTTAAAGAGAAGATAGTAAAAAGAGAATTTTGTAAGGTAGTTCGGGGTTGTCATAGCAACTGTATGTTGTTCACAGCAAAAATCCTGTTATTTCCTCCCTTTGACTAGTCTAAATGATCCTATCTCCTTATAAACTCTGCTCGGTCCTCTCCCCACTCAAAGTCAGTTATTCAAAAACAACTGGATAGAACAAAAGGTTTAATATACTCCCCTCCCCCACGCCTCCAGTTTTCATGATATCTCCCATATGCCATCATTTTGCCAGCTTTAGCAAAATGGAGATTAAGTCATACCATTCAAGGGAAGTATATGTGGAAATTATACAATGTCTATAAAAATGGATTGAATAAGCTCAGGAAGCAAGCTGAGAAGTACATATCAACTAAACCTCAGAAGAAAAACAATAAACCAAAAAGACTGAACCATTCATGTTATATACAGTATGCAGGTAGACTAGACCCCATATAATTTTCAGATTACATCAACCTGAGGAGAGTAGCATAATTTTGGATTAAAGGATGGAGGTAATGCATATTATAAATACATAATATAAATATGTAAACATACAAATACATAGGAAGAAGGGACCCATGGAGGTAAGACTTACCAATTGAAGCGTGGTACACCCCTCTCTCATTGGCACCAGTTCCCTTGTAAATGGGATATAGCAGGCAGGGGAGGGCTGGATGGCACTATAAAGCTGTCATGGTGATGGTAGTTTGTTTTTTTTTTTTTGTTTTGTTTTGTTTTGCTTTGCTTTGTTTTGTTTTGTTTTTTGGGGGAGGATCCTGTAGAAAAGAAAAGGATGTTAGGAAGGGAGAGTCCCAACCAGAAAGCCTCCCTTTGTCCACTTTCCCCAACCACTCATAGACCCTGGGGTGAAGAACAGGAAGAATCCGTTTCCATGGCAACTAGAAAAAGCTATTCCTCTGCACACCCGAGAGCGCACAGACACACACACACAGACACACACACACCAGGTCTGCCTTATGTTGATGGGGCCTCTTCCCATTTCCTAGGACCAGCCTGCTTATCCAGTCTGACATCCCTCCCTATGAAAGAATAGTGGCTGACAGGGGAGGAGGTGGATAACAACAGGGCCCTGGCTATAATGTTCGCAGATAACACCTAATATCTGAGGAAATCTAGATTCAATTCCATCCTGAGACCTTCTTTCCAGGGTTCTATTTTCCTCTAATCAATCTAACCTTCCTACTCCATGGAGCCTAAACTGGGATGTCCCAGGGTTTTGCCCCTCCCCCAGCTATTGCCTCCACCTAGCCTTATCTAGCAACCAGATGGCCAACTCCACCCTCTGGACTCTGCACCCTCCCCTCCTCTCTTCTTCCCTCAAGGCCAGGCAGGTCCCAGCTAAAACAGAGGTGGCTGGACAGGCTGAACAGCACCAGAAAGGGAGGAGCAAAGGGTTCCCCTTCCTGCCAGGTATATATAGGAACCTCTTGGGCCTTATATAGTACCCTGCTCAAGTGTTAGAAAGGGAAAATATGGTTGAAGGAATCCCCTTCAAGGTCATATACTGTTTCCCCATCACTTCCTTCCTTTAATAAGTGAATAGGAAAAGTAACAGGGCCCTGTCTGATCCATCAAGGGTCCTACTTCTCCAACACTTATTCTCTTCCCTGGAATGATGTTCAAGCCTTGTTCCATTTCAATTCCTTCAAGAATCTATGACCCCTATATCATCTACCAGCATCCTAAAGTCTCAGATCAGTTCTCCACACTCCTATTAGACACCTATGTCTATGT
The DNA here is from genome assembly GCA_023553655.1 of Myrmecobius fasciatus. Taxonomy (NCBI): domain Eukaryota; kingdom Metazoa; phylum Chordata; class Mammalia; order Dasyuromorphia; family Myrmecobiidae; genus Myrmecobius; species Myrmecobius fasciatus. The sequence continues at coordinate 1,287 of JAJPUD010020778.1, read as the reverse complement.
CCTGCCCATTCTTAGTCCTTCCTCTAGAGACCCAGGCCTCCCCCCCCCCCCCCCCAGTCTTCATGATGCAATCTACTGTAAACCACAGTGGCTGCTGATGACACTCCTTCCTAAGAAGTTATTCCTGACCCACCAATAATCCTCCCCTATGACAACTGGGCTGGGGAGATGGGAAAGCAAACTTCCTTACTGATAAAAGGGTTTGTAAAGGTCCAGGCGGTCCCCACCAGGAGATAGGTAGCATCACTTGAGAGGGGCAATAGAATGCAAGGAAGAGAGAGAAGTTAAGAGGATCAGGTTGGAATTGAAGTTAGAGGAAAAGGACTTTACTTAATCATTAATGCAAATATAATTATCCCAGCTTTTACAAATGAGGAAACTGAGGGATTGAGAGGTTAAGGGATTTGCCCATGATTACACAGCTAGGGTTGGAAGGCAGGATTAAAACCCAGGTCTTCACAAACCCTGCACTCTTAAATCTCTATCCCACTGCAGCACTACAACCTAAATCCCTCATTAGCCCTGGCCCAGAACTAGTGGCTGTAATTCATCTGCCCAACAGCTGGGCTGGGGGAGGAGAGGTAGTAGGGAATGAGGAGGGGGATGAAAAGGGGAGGGGCTGGGGCTCTCTAGTGCCTAACCCCTGAACAAAAAAGGAAGGCTAGGGGCTCCCTTAACTTCCCAGGTAGTGATCCCAGGAGAGAAAAAGACTTCCACTTCTTTCTATGCTCTTTTCCCTCAACCTCCTGCTCTCTACCATTCAAGTTTCCAGTGACCATCACTGTAGGCCCTACACTCTGAGGTAAGGGGAATATGGGATTAGGACATAGAATACAGGAAGAAACCCCAAATTACCACCTTCTATTAGACTGGGCTAGCTGCCAAAACTATAGGGGGCCCCCCTTCCTCAAGCCCCTGTCAACTAGAGCATTCTTCTCTACCTTGCTAGCCAATTCCCTTTCACCAGATCCCCCAAAACAACCCCCTTCAACCCCAGACTGACTCCTTCAGGACCATGTGTATCCTACCACGGTTACCTTCAATCAATGAAAGGTGAAAGTAACTAACTACCCTGGCGCTACTCCTTTTAAATCACCACCCTAACCTTGGACATTTCAGGCTATTCTCCTCAGTTTATTTAAAGAGACATCATACTGGAACCAGCCCCATAGACACTCGTGTTAATAGAGCCCTCCCCAACCCCTCCATGACTTTTTGAGAACCAACCCCCAGAACCACAGACAGCCCCTATCCACCCCCCTCTAAATGCCCCCTCCCCAATTCCGG
>JAJPUD010020777.1:0-17924 GCA_023553655.1 Myrmecobius fasciatus | reverse complement strand
AGAAAGGCAGAAATAGTAAATGCATCCTTTTCAGATCATGATGCAATAAAAATCACATGCAATATAAGGCCAGGAGAAAATAAACCAAAAGGTAATTGGAAATTAAATAATCTAATCCTGAAGAATGAATGGGTGAAAGAGCAAATCATAGACACAATCAATAATTTCATCCAGGAGAATGACAATAAGGAGACAACATACCAAAATTTGTGGGATTCGGCCAAAGCGGTTTTAAGGGGCAATTTTATATCTCTAGATGCTTACTTGCATAAAATAGAGAAAGAAAAGATCAATGAATTGGGCTTATTATTAAAAAAACTAGAAAAAGAACAAATTAAAAACCCTCAATTAAATACCAAATTGGAAATTCTAAAAGTAAAAGGAGAAATTAATAAAATTGAAAATAAGAAAACTATTGAGTTAATAAATAAAACTAAGAGTTGGTTCTATGAAAAAACTAACAAAATAGATAAGCCTTTAGTTAATTTGAGAAGAAAAAGGAAAGAGGAAAATCAAATTGTTAGTCTCAAGAATGATAAGGGAGAACTTTCCTCCAATGAAGAGGAAATTAAAGCAATAATTAGGAATTACTTTGCCCAACTTTATGCCAGTAAATTTGAAAATCTGAATGAAATGGAGGAATATCTACAAAAATATAGATTGCCGAGGTTAACAGAAGAGGATATAAATTATTTAAATAGTCCCATATTAGAAAAAGAAATAGAACAAGCCATTAGCCAACTCCCTAAGAAAAAATCTCCAGGGCCAGATGGATTTACATGTGAATTCTACCAAACATTCAAAGAACAATTAATTCCAATACTACACAAACTATTTGAGAAATTAGGGACAGAAGGTATACTGCCAGAATCCTTCTATGAGACCAATATGGTGCTGATAGCTAAACCAGGTAGGGTAAAAACAGAGAAAGAAAACTATAGACCAATTTCCCTAATGAATATTGATGCAAAAATTTTAAATAAGATTTTAGCAATGAGATTACAGAAAGTCATCCCCAGGATAGTACAGTATGACCAAGTAGGATTTATACCAGGGATGCAGGGCTGGTTCAATATTAGGAAAACTATCAGCATAATTAATTATACTAATAACCAAATTAACAAAAACCATATGATTATCTCAATAGATGCAGAAAAAGCCTTTGACAAAATCCAACACCCTTTCCTATTAAAAACACTAGAGAGTATAGGAATAAATGGGCTTTTCCTTAAAATGATCAGTAGCATCTATTTAAAACCATCAGCAAGCATCATATGTAATGGAGACAAACTAAAACCATTCCCAATCAGATCAGGAGTGAAACAAGGCTGCCCACTGTCACCATTACTATTTAATATTGTATTAGAAATGTTAGCTTTAGCAATAAGAGAAGAAAAAGAGATAAAAGGAATCAGAGTAGGTAATGAAGAAACCAAATTATCACTCTTTGCAGATGACATGATGGTATACTTAGAGAACCCTAGAGACTCAACTAAAAAACTACTAGAAACAATTCACAACTTTGGCAAAGTTGCAGGATTCAAAATTAATCCACATAAATCATCAGCATTTTTATACATTACCAACAAAGTTCAGCAGCAGGAGATACAAAAAGAAATTCCATTCCAAATAGCAGATGATAGGATAAAATATTTGGGAATCTATCTGCCAAGGAAAAGTCAGAAACTATACAAACTAAATTACAAAACACTTTCCACACAAATAAAATCAGACCTAATCAATTGGAAAAATATCAAGTGCTCATGGGTAGGCAGAGCGAACATAATAAAAATGACAATACTACCCAAACTAATCTACTTATTTAGTGCCATACCAATCAAACTCCCAAGAAATTATTTTACAGATCTAGAAAAAATAGTAGCAAAGTTCATTTGGAAGAACAAAAGGTCAAGGATTTCAAGGGGATTAATGAAAAAAAAGGCAGATGAAGGTAGCCTTGCTGTACCAGATCTAAAACTATATTATAAAGCAGCGGTCATCAAAACCGTTTGGTACTGGATAAGAAATAGAGCAGTGGATCAGTGGCACAGGATAGGTTATCAGGACAACCTAGGCATTAACCTTAACAATCTAGTGTTCGATAAACCCAAAGAACACAGCTTTTGGGATAAATACTCTCTATTTGGCAAAAACTGCTGGGAAAATTGGAAACTAGTGTGGAAGAAATTAAGGCTTGACCCATACCTAACACCACATACCAAGATAAGATCTAAATGGGTTCATGATCTAGATATAAAGAGGGACTTTGTAAGCAAGTTAGAGGAACGTAATATAGTTTATCTCTCAGACCTGTGGAGGTGGAACAAATTTATGTCCAAAGAAGACTTGGAACTCCTAATTGAACACCAGATGGATAATTTTGACTATATTAAGTTAAAAAGTTTCTGTACAAACAAAACAAATGCAGACAAGATTAGGAGGGAAGCATCTAATTGGGAAATCATCTTTACATTCAATGGTTCTGATAAAGGCCTCATTTCTAAAATATATAGAGAATTGTCTCATATATATAAGAATTCAAGCCACTCTTCAATAGATAAATGGTCAAGGGATATGAACAGACAATTTTCAGATGATGAAATTAAAACCATCTCTAGTCATATGAAAAGTTGCTCCAAATCACTATTGATCAGAGAAATGCAAATTAAGACAACTCTGAGATACCAGTACACACCTGTCAGATTGGCTAAAATGACAGGAAAAGATAACGATGAATGTTGGAGGGGATGTGGGAGGGCTGGGACACTAATACATTGTTGGTGGAACGGTGAACGGATCCAACCATTCTGGAGAGCAATTTGGAGCTATGCTCAAAAAGTTGTCAAACTGTGCATACCCTTTGACCCAGCAGTGTTTCTACTGGGCCTATATCCCAAAGAGATCTTAGAGGAGGGAAAGGGACCCACATGTGCAAGAATGTTTGTGGCAGCCCTTTTTGTAGTGTCTAGAAACTGGAAACTGAAGGGATGCCCATCAATTGGAGAGTGGCTGAATAAATTATGGTGTATGAATGTTATGGAATATTATTGCTCTGTAAGAAATGACCAGCAGGACGATTTCAGAGAGGCCTGGAGGGACTTGCATGAACTGATGCTGAGTGAAACGAGCAGAACCAGGAGATCATCAGGCACAGCAACAACAGTATTACATGATGATCAATTCTGATGGACATGGCTCTCTGCAATAAAGAATTGCCTCAAACCAGTTCCAGTTGTTCACTGAAGAAAACCATATACACCCAGAAAGAGGGACATGAAATATGGACCACAACGTAACATTTTCATGATCTCTATTGACATTTGCTTGCATTGTGTTGCCTTTCTCTGATTCTTTTTTTTTTCTTGTAGATAGGATTTTTCTTGCATAACTTCTCAAGCATTTCAACATTATTAACATGTAGTGGACTTCCTGCCATCTGGGGGAGGGGAGGGGACTGGGGGTAAAATTTGTATTGGAAAGCTTTGTAAAGATCAAGGTTGGGGAACTACCCATACATATGTTATACAAATAAAAAGCTTAAAAGGAAAAAAAAAGAAAAAAAAAGATCTCTTTGGGATGTAAGCCCAATATAAACACTTCTGGGTCAAAGGGTATGCACAGTTTGATAACTTTTTGAGCATAGCTCCAAATTGCTCTCCAGAATGATTGGACCCATTCACAGTTCCACCAACAATGTATCAGCTTTCCCACATCCCCTCCAGCATTCATCGTTACCTTTTCCTGTCATTTTAGCCAATCTGACAGGTGTGTAGAGGAGGGAAAAATTTGTAACAGAAAACTTTGCAAGGGACAATGTTGAAAAATTACATATGCATATGTTTTGCAAATAAAAAGCTTTATTAAAAAAAAGATCAGTGTTCAAGTAACTTAACAGAGAATTTCCAGCTGCGAAGAGGTAGGGGGTGAAGGAGTCATTTCATTTCTCTATGCATTGCAAACTTGTATCACAAGCACAAGGATTTGCAATAATGAACAATTTGCTCTTTCACATTTCCAAACATTTTGATTATAGTTAGGACTATCTGTCCCATTTAATTTTGGAATTATCAGATCAGGGAGAAATCTTTGTCTTTTGTTTTCAATTCAATTAGTAATCCAAAATGAAGGTTCACATTTGAAATTTCCCAACATGCCCATAGGTAACCTTCTTTGAGGTAGGAGGTGGTTATTCCAATGGAGAGCAGAAAGGTAAAAAATGGGGGAAAGGAAGTGCTGAGTTTCTCATTTATTTATGTTTATGATACTGAAATGTTCCTGGAACCAAAACTTATCATGAAGGCTCATTATTCCAGTACATTTCTATATATTTTATATTATTAATATTTATTTGGTATAGTAGAAAAAAGGATTATAAGCTGAATACCATATTATTTAGAACATGGAGTTAGAAAGGTTCCTGAAATGATGTTCTTTGTTACAATACCAAGGCATTTCTCTTTTATTTCAGCGCATTTCTATTGACCAGATTTGTCACAGATTTCATCTAAAAAGTGGCCTAAGATAAGCTTCTTGATTGTTTTATTCTATCAGATATTATTAAAAGCATTTTTATTTTATTCAAAATTGAAAACTTTTAAAAGCATATTGTTGTTACCAAAGGGTACCAAGGACATCCCCAAACTAGGTTAGGTTCTATAACTGATCAAGAATGGATGCTTAGAGGGAAGGTAGATGCAAATGACTATCGGAGATACAGCCATGGTTTAACTGCAGCAGCAGCAGCTGCTAGATAATTAAGGCCCAAAGGGTTTCAGAAAGGTTAAAAGTCTTATAAATGCTGCTACCCCATTCCTCTTCACTAATTTCCCTTTAACTATTGCAATTACTGGGTTTTAACTGACTAGGTGGCTGCATCCATGACACATAAAGATTCAATGCAGCAGGGAGAATATGCTTTCATAGTTCGCTGTTGGATGGCTGTAGAGCCATTTTCATCATTTCTCACTGATGGGAGAAGGAGATCCATTAAAGTGTAGCCCATAGGACTACACCTAAAGATTACAGCTTAAGATGTATGTATGTGTATAAACATATACACACTACATGGATATATTTATGTATGTACACATGTGTGTATGTGGCAGCTAGGTGGTAAAATGCATAGAATGCTGTGGCTGGAATAAGGGACACTCACTTTCCTAAATTCAAACCTGAGCTCAGACACTAGCTGTGTGACTCTGGGTAAGTCAATTAACTCTATATACCTCAGTTTCCTCATCTGTAAAATAAATTCTACTTGGAAATGACAAACCCCACCAGTATCTCAGGCAAGAAAATTCCAACTAGAGCCACGAAAAACAAGATATGACTGAATAATAAATTGTATAGATAGATATCCATCTATGTATCTATCTATCTATCTATCTTTATATAGATACATAGAGAGAGAAATCTATAGATATATGGCTATAGATATATAAATATAAAGATGCTCATACACATTACATGTATAAACATACATGATATTGTACACATAGACATGCATACAAACACTCACTTTGTGATACTGGACACCTCACTTAATTTCTTTTTTTTCTTTTTTTTTGCTGAGGCAATTGGGGTAAGTGACTTGCCCAGGGTCACACAGCTAGGGAGTGTTAAGTGTCTGAGACCAGATTTGAACTCTATGACTTTAGGGCTGATGCTCTATCCACTGAGCCACCTTGCTGCTCCCATCACTTAATTTCTTAATGTCACCAACAAACATATAAAGCATCTAAGATGCAAAGCAGATACTGAATCCAATGGTACAGGAAATTCCTCACTGAGGTTTCCTTATACAAATGAAATTCCTGTTTATAAAAATAATATACAGTGACTGCACAATAGTCTTCAGTTTTGAAAGCAAACACATTATCCATAAGAATTCACAAAATCAATTCCATTATGTCATTTGTTCCTTCAAGTAGCCCTGCAGGGAGAGGTTATTTAGGCTCCTTCTTCATTTTTCAGACGAGAAAATTGGCTTCAAAAAGACCCTAAAATCAATACTTGCAAGAGATAGACTGAAGTTCTGCCATTTTGTACACACAAAGAGTTCACCAAAGCCCACAGTCTCACGTTTGGGCAAAAGGAAACAAACATCAAAATGAAGTGACACAAGTAGCCACGCAAATTGTAAGGAGCAGATTGAAAGTTGAAGGAGATCTCTGTGACTGAACCCAACACTCTGAATTCATTACATTGATTCACATGGCAACTTAGACCAAATATAGTCAATTGGTATGCAATTTAAAAATAAAATCTCAGTTGTTCATGGCACTGTTGTAAGTTCAAAAGATAAAAAATAACTTTTAGATGAGAGAAACGTACAGACTGGGAGTTAATATGACTGAATAGATATGAAAAAAATCTGGTTTCACCATATGAAATAGCTTAAAAAGTTAACATGATATCGGTCTGAATGAAGATAAACAAAATATGCAAACTGGAGTTGGCTGAAATCTTGTTCTGTTCTGCCCTATGCTCTGCCCTCATCGTACTGTATCTGGGTAACATTTTATCATTTATTTTTATTTATTTTTTTATTTTTTAATATTTTATCAGTTGAACAAAATGAATGCATTTGTGTATATCTAAATATATTTGCTGATCCAATTAATGTAGATAAAAATTGAGTCTGCATAAATGAAAGCTGTCAAGAGCAAAAATAAATAACTGTGTAGTGTGGTCAAATGATGGAGATAGTTGCATCATACTTTCATTGAAGTTCTACTCTGCTCAATACCTTGGGCCAGAGTAGAGGCAGTCCTGGCAGAAATAGGGGCATAAGAAAGTACTTCCTTCCCTAGCTTTTATACCATCTGTGAGAGGGAAGATGAGGCTTTACTTCCCTTGCCATCAGTAGCAACATCTGTTTCATTTTTTAACCTTCTCACATCTACTGATGTAGTAGCATTTAAAATGATGCAAATGAAAGCCATTGTAAGATCTCATAGTCTAAATTTCTGTCTTAAAACACTTGAGCTTTCCAAGCTGTCTCAGACAATTTAGTAGACCATTATCTGCGAGTCAAAAATCAAGGGATCATAGATTTGTAATTAGAAGGCCATATAGTTTTCCTTAGCTCCATTTAACAAATAAGGAAACACAGTTCATTTAACAAATAATTTAGCCCTATCTCACACAGGAAGTACACAACAGCTATATGCCTTTTCTTATTTTCTTCATATATTTTGATCATGTAGTTATTTGCTTCTGGTGACTCTGCCTTCACTTACAAAAGGCACCAGTAAAAAGAAAAGATTGAAAAATGAAAGAATCTTGAAATTGGAAGAAATTGGAGAGTCTACCCCAATGAACATGTATTTGAAAATGAATCTCCAGTAAAAATCTATTGACAAATGTGATTTTTTTTTCATTTTTTTCCATTGAGCCTAGAGTGAAGGTAGCCCATTTTATTTTGGTGTTGCTTTTATGCTTTTGATTTCTTTTATCCTGATGTTAAAAAAATGAAACAAACAATTCCACAACTGAAAAAAAGAGAGATGATTGTACATCAGAGGAAATATGGTATAGTAGATACAATAGAGAAGACCTTGATTAAAATTCCACCTCTAACACATGCTAGCTATTGAATACTGGATATATTAAACTTACAGTGTTTTAGGCAGCTCAGGCAAGGCTATACCAATGATATAGCAGGTACATTAAGAAAAGTTCTATATTTTAAAAATGCTAATGTATAAAGTAAATATGAGATTTTTGTTATTCCCAGAAGCAGCTGACAGTCCTATATGCATACATTTATATGAATACAAATATATGCATATTTGCATATATAAATGTACTTATTTCCTATATATTTATAAATTAATAACTATGAATATATTCATAAAAATTTATGCACACATATATGGACTATAAATTTTATGGGTATAGGGAACTTCCAGTGAGGTACCTTCTTTTCTCAAGGCTACTAGGCACCTAATCAACAACATAATAGTAGAAAGCTTCCTGGTTAGATAAAGGAGAAGAAAAATGAAGAGATGAGAAAGCTTCCTGGACCAGCTTTTGTTCCTGGGATACCTTTGAAGTCAATATCCCTTTTCAAAGACTTTATTTTAATTGGTTAAATGTTTCTGAGATGCTAGCTGTTTGCTAAAAGCTAATAGAAGGCAGAATCAGAAATAGGGAGGCTTTAAGCCAATTATTTTACAGAATACATAGCCCCTTCCCCTCAGGATTGCTACTAGAATGCTGAGGAGAGATATAACGGTTTGAGTCTAGGAGATGAACCCAAAGCATAATCACCACACACACACACACACACAAAAATGATAGTTTACAACAACATATAAAGAAATATTTTTAAGTACGACTTCTTTCTCAGTAAACTTAATCTCAATTCTACTCAATCTACTCCTGGCTTTAGTTCCAAAGAATAGAAATATTTAATTCATCCTTAATCTTTTTTTTTTTTTTTTGAGAGTCAAAAGCCTTCTGCGCATATACAAATCCATGCCTCTACTACCCCAAAGAAATATTGATGCTTTTAAGTGACTTCTTTTTAGTTTTTTTTTTATTTTTCTTCTTTTATCAGCAAAAATCTTTATTTTGCTTAAAATTTATTATAAGAAATGGTACCTCATCCCTTCCAAGTTTCCAGGCTGTACCTTTTTTCAGATTTAGTGAGAAGCTGAAAATATCATAAGGAAAGAAAGAATATGAGGCAAAAATATTAAGAATACCCAATAGGGGATTAATTAGAAAGCAAATTGACTATCTCTAAACTGTCCTCAAATAAGTTGATGTAAAGACAGTGTGTTTTGACAGCATTTATCACAAAGGTATCCATTACTGGACATTCTTCCTCTCTGTTAAGAGGGTTGAGATCAGTCATAACAGATCAGAAATGTAGGAGGTATTAGCCAAAATATTCAAAAAAATGTTCTGTTTTCCCTCACTTTCTTTTCTGGAATGGTTTTCATGAAGTATAGCATACAACCATAATTCACACTATCCCATTTCCTTTAAAACATAAACATTGCTCAAACTCCTAATTCATTGCCTTCCTAAAGATACTAATTAGGAAAAAAAGTGGAGAGGAAAAGAATATGTCTAAAAGAGCTATCTTACTGCAATTTCCTAGAGACTTAACCATTTTCAATTCCTCACTACTTGATATTTTACCACTTATCCTTATAACTTGTTGAGTTGTCTTACTAGAGCACACCAGCATGAGCAAGAGCAAATCTGGGTAAAATTCTTAACATATCTATGGAGAAAATCTAAATTCATCTCAAAAGCATAATATCAAGTTAACTGTTTTGCATCCTTTGATAGTAACATTTTTTTCCCTTGACAAACTCCTATGGATCTCTCTAATTTATAACCTGAAACAGGTTACATTTTAAATAGGAAAAAAAAATTCTTCTAATGCTGATCTTTAATATGCATTTAATAGGTAAGGAATTCAATATGCATTAAATACCCTTATATTATACACACACACACACATATATATGTATATATGTACATATATATATATATATGTCTTATGTGTGTATCCAGTGTTCCTTAGACAGCATGTGTCAAAGGTAGAATTTTAAACAAAGTCTACTCTATTTAAGGGGAACCTCTGTGTACCCTCTACCATATTTCCTCTGATGTACACTTATCTCTCTTTTTCTATGATGCTGTGGAAATATTTGTTTTATTTATTAAGATTGGGATAAAAGAAATGCTAAAACAATCAAAAGAAGAAAAGCAACCCTAAAATGAATTGAACTACCTTCACTATAGGCCCAATGGAAAAGAATGATGGATATTTTTCAATAGATTGTACTGGAATGTATGTATTCAGAATATTATCAAGTAACTTCTATTCTACGTAAATTGGCAAAAGCAGTCCACATTACATACACAGAGCAGTAAATACAAGGTTATTTGAGGAGGAAGAGGAGACAAAAGATTGGGAATAATATTTTTATGAATTAAACTGGCTCTTTTAGGGAAAATATGAGGAAATATATTTCAGGCACTGGGGAAGAAAGAAGTAGGGAGCCCACATGAAGGCAGAGAGATGAGAACTAAAACTGTATGCTTCATATAAAATATTATATATATGTGTGTGTATATATATGTATATATATACATACATACACAAACATATATCTTATATAAATAACTCAGCGGTGCTGAGTTGAAACCAAACAAATAAGACAATTAAGAGAAAATATTATTAAAGAAGTTCAAAGAGGAAATCATGTTCAAGAGAAAATAGAGGTCAAAAGTTCCAGAAGCTGCAGAGATCAAGTGGGACAAAGACTTTTAAAAGGCCGTAAGCTAATAAATCACTAGGAAAATTGATTAACAGTGTTTTGATTGAATAGAGGGGTCAAAAGCCATATTAAAAGGATAGAAAGGTGAGTAGAATGGGAAAAATAGAGTCATTAAGTGTACACAAATATTTTAGGGAGATCCACTATGTATTAGATAAAATATGTAGAATGCCACATACAAGTATGTATATATGATTTTTAAATTTTTGTTAATTTCCCAATTAAGTGCAAAAATTTTTAATATTCAATTTTAAAATATTCTGAGTTCAAATCTTTTAGTTCTCTTTCTTTTTTCCACCTAGCCCTCACACCTTGAGAAGGCAAGGACTTTGATATTTATTATACATGTATAGACATGCAAAATTATTTCCATATTAGACATTTGCAAAGGAAAATACATATACACATGAAAAATAAAAAAAAATAAATGTATATTTTGAACTGCACTCAGAGCTCATTTTGTCTCTTTTAGAAGGTAAATGGTACTTTTCATAATGGATCCTTGGAAATTCTGGATCATTGTCTTTAGAGTAGCTAAATCTTTCACACTTGATCATCCTTAAAATAATGTTGTTTTATATGTATAATGTTCTTACGATTCTGCTCACTTCATTTTGCATCAATTCATATGTCTTCCCATGAATTTTTTTCTGAAACCATCTTACTAATAATTTCTCATAGAACAATTCTAAAAAAAACTATATACTACAACTTGTTCACCCATTCCAGAACTGATGGGCATCCCTTCAATTTCAAATTCTTTCACACAACAAAAAGAGCCGCTATAAATATTACTGTACAAATAGATTCTTTTCATTATTTTTTGATCTCTTTGAGATACAGATTTCATAGTAATATTGAGGGATCTAAGTTCACAGTTTGATGATTCTTTAGGTATACTTCCAAATTGTTCTCTAGAATTATTGGATCAATTCATAATTCACCAGCAATACATTGGTATTCCATTTTCCCCACATCCCTTTAGTTTTTATCATTTTCTTTCTTTGTCATGTGAGCCAATTTGACAATCGTGAGGTGATATCTCACAGTTGTTTTAATTTTCATTTCTCCAATTGATAGTAATTTGAAGTTTTCTTTTTTATTTGACAACTGATAACTTTCATTCCTTCTGAAAAATGACTGTTCATATCCTTTGATTATTTATCAGTTGGGCAGTGGCTCATATTTTTAAAATAAATTTGATTTTGTTCTCCATATATTTGAAAAATAACGCTTTTATAAGAGAAATTTGATATACTTTACCCCCGTTTCTCATTTTTCTTCTAGTTTTGGCTTCATTAGTTTTATTTTTATAAAGTCTTTTTAATATCAGGTAATTAAAAATATCCATTTTACTTTTCATGATTGTCCCTACTTTTGTCATAAACTCTTTCACGATGCATAGATACATTTTTTCATGCCCTTCTAATTTACTTCTAGTATCACCCTTCATGTATAAGCCATTTCTTTATTTTGGCATTATCTTGGGATAGGGCACAAGGTAGTGGCCTATATTTGGATTCTTTCAAATTGCTTTCCAGTTTTCCTAGCAATTTTTTTGTAAAATGATCAGTTCTTACTCCCAAAGCTTATATCTTTGGATTTATTAAACACTAGGTTACTATGGTCATTTAATAATGTATTTAATATCTATTGTATTATATTTATTTCACGTATTCACCATTCTTTGTTTTGCCAGCACCAAATTATTTTGATAATTACCATGTTGTTTTATAGGTTGATGTCTGGTGCTGCTAGGCCATTTCCCTTTGTGGTTTTTTTAATTGATTCAGTTGATATTTTTGATCTTTTGCTCTTCCAGATGCATTTTGATATTTTTTCTAGTTCAATAATAAGTCCTTGGTAGTTTGATTAGCATGGTACTGAATAAACAAATTAACTTAGATAAAATTGCTATTTTTATTATATTGGTTCAATCTTTCTAAAAACAAGTGATATTTTTCCAATTGTTAAGATTTGTCTTTGTGTGGAAATTGCTTTGTAATTATGTTCATATATTCTCTGGCTTTGTCTTGGCAGGTAAACGCCAAATATTTTATCTGGTCTTTAATTATTTTAAATGGAATTTTATTTCTATCTCTTCCTCTGAGTTTTGCCATAATCTATAGAAATGCTAATGATTTATGTATGTTTATTTTCTATTCTATAACTTTACAAAAGTTTTTAATTGTTTCAGCTATTTTGGTTTGTTTGTTTATTATTTTTACCCCAGGTTTCTTTCAAAATAGCATCTTGTACTCTGCAAAGAGTGATAGTTTTGTTCCCCCCTTATCTATTTTTATTCTGCCAGTCTCTTTTTTCTTATATTTCTAGCATATCATACCATATCAAATAAGAATAGTCATAATTGAAATTTTTGCTTTATCCCTGATTTTTAGGGAAGGTTTCAAGTTTATCCTCAATAGAGATAATGCTTGCTCTTACTTTAAAATAGATATAACTTATCATTTTAAGAAAGACTCCATTGATTTCTTTGTTGTATTAGTACTTTTAATGTGAATAGATATTGTATTTTCTCAAAAGTTTTTTTCTACAACTATTGATATAATTATATGATTTTTGTTGTTTCTGTTATTTACATGGTCAATTATGCTGATAACTTTCTTAATATTGAATCAGCACTGTACTTCTGGTATAAATCTCACCTAGCAGGGCAGCTAGATGGCCCAGTGGATAGAGTACTAGCCTTAAGTCTAGTACTCTAGAGGACCTGAGTTCAAATGTGGTATCAAACCCTTAATACTTCCTGTGTGACCCAATTTGCTCAGCAAAATAAACATACAAATAAAAATAAATGAATGAATAAATCTCACCTGGTCATAGTATATAACTTTTGCAATATATTTCTCTAATTCCCTTGCTAGTATCTTACTTACAAATTTTACACTGGCATCCATTAAGGAAATTACTCTATATTTGTTTTTTCCTCTGTTTTTGACCCTCTTGTTTTAAGTATCAAAACCATATTTATGACAAAAAATGAATTTTATAGGACTACTTCTGAACTTTTAAAAATTATATAATATTTGGGTTAATTGATTTTTCATTTGAGTATATGTTTGAAAACAAAGGGCACAGTATATTTATAAGCAAAAATGAATTAAACAAAGGTAATGAGAGACTGGTGGAAAGATTGGTTGGAAGTAATTGAGTAGGAAATGTTCCTACAGGAGGCAGAGCCAAATGGGGTCAAGAAAACATGAAGAATGGCTGGTTTTGATAAGGATTTGAGTCACTTCTTGCTCCAACGTTGTAGGAAATAAAGAAACAATGAAAACAATGTAAATTTATTTTGAAGTATGGATTATTTAGACAGGGGTGAGAGAATCCGTAGAAGATCCCATTTTTTATACCACTAAAACAGAAAACAAAGAGACAAACATGTTAGATTATCAAGGTGATACATGAGGAGAGAAGACAAGGTTTTTGATAGATGATCATGATAGCAAGTTAAACTTGGAAAGAATAAAAAAAAAGAAGAGCAAACTTGAGATAGAAAATACAGTGTTGTAGTGAATATAGTCTTAGTATCTGGAGGACATTCTTTTATTGGCAGCAGAGCATAAGTTAAAGAAAACAAGACACATGATTGGTATGACAGAAATTGCAGGATTGCTAAAGGTGGTTGAAGACAAAGCAAGAAGACAAGAGGTTAGGGTCAGAGAATGGTGTGTAAACCAACTTATCAGTTAGGAAACTGAAACTGTATTGGGTAGGAAAGGAAGGTCTGAGAAAGAAAAGGGAAAGTGAAGAAAAGGCAATAACCATTGATATATAGTTTACTCTCTTAGCACTGTGCTAAGCACTTTTTAAAAACAAATATATAATTTTATCATCAAAATAATCCTGTGAAGTAGATAACATTATTATCTGTTTTAACACAGAGGAAACTGAAACGATAAGAAGATACATGACTTGCCACATAGTATCTGAAGCTGGACTTTAATATGTCTTCCTGACTGCAGATCCAATACACTAAGCTGTCCCCTATTGAAGCAGTTGTCAGAGAGAGATTAGGGAGGAATGGAGGAATAGGTAGGGGTGGGACACAGTGACAACAAAGATTACAGTTTGAAGAAGTGTGACAGAAATTATATCTATACTTATGGATGGATGGATTTACATGCATATATGTACATATACATACATATGTATATTAGAAGGTTATATTTAGAAAACTGAATTTCAGCATTTTGGATTAAGGATTATGTGTTTGCTGAGGTGAGAGAGATCTTTAATAGAAGATTATGACCATCCCTGTAGGTAACTGAAGTAAAGACAGAGGTCATAAAAGTTAAAGAAATTAATGAACTGAGGTACTTGTATATTTGAAAGTCCGTGTATATACATAGAGACATATGAATATTCATATTACTTACATAGACATATGTGAATATTCATATTGTATATGAATATGAATATATGTGGGCTTATATATACTTTATATATATATTTATATATATATGGGTGGGTGTGTATGTATACACATACACATACATACTCATATGTATATATGCATTATTGTGTGTTTTTCTCAAACCCTAGTACAGTGTTAAGATTTAATAGTTATTAAGACATAGAACTCTACAAAGACTTTTGGGACACTCTGGAATGATATGTTTGTATGTCTATGTGTGTTTGCATAATGTGTGCATATATGTGTATATATATAGGTGCATGTGTGCATGTATTTTTATATTTATGTATGTATATGCATGTATGTATTTTATATTTAAATATATATGTATATATATTTATGTGTATATACTGTAAATATGCATTATACATATATTATATAGATATATATAGTGATATCTGTGGGTATATCTCTGTATATATCACATTTATGGTGGAATTTTAATTGGCTTGTTTCTGATTCTAGTCTTTCATTTGTGATCCATAATGTCATATTTCTTTTCCTCAAGTTAATTAATGTAACACTAATTCCTGGCTTTTAAGGAAGAACTGCTATCCTCTATGCTGAGGTAAATGAGAATCCAACTCAACTGGATCTCTAGAACAAAGCCTTAGAACTCTTTATTTTCAATAAGACTTTCCTCTATCTCATCTCTTAAACCCCTGAGATCTAGTACCTTGAATCCATTTTCAAGATATATCTTTGCACTTTTAATCTGAGGCAGAAAAACACTGGGTTTTATGTGACTTTCTCTCTTACATCAAGGGTTCTCCATCATCCAGAAAGAGTTTATTTGTCAGATGAACTGTTGCTTTCACTTTTGTCACCTACGAAAATTTCTGGCAGAGTTTTCTTTTCTAGTCTGTCAGCTCACTGGGCAATAAATCAGGATTATCCAGCTCACAGAAAATGACTCAAGTTGCAGAGGCTGCAGTTTTGAGGACATTTATGGTAGTAGTTTTAATGGACGATTCATCCACTTTCAAGTCATATAAGAAAAAGTAACAAGGTTCCCATGCTGAAACCCAATTTTGAACAGCATTGGGGGAATTTAAAACAGGAAAAAGAACACTAGATTTGGAATGAAAGCACTGGTGCTCCAATGAAAGAACTACTAATTATTGGCTGGAGTACCTTGAACAATTCACCACATCTCTTAACCTCAGTTTCTTAATTCCATCCCATGATAGCAATCTGTGATTACATGCCTAAGCCGCTATCAAGAGAGAACTTCAACACTATCATCAGCAAAATTTTATGGTCAATATAATTCTTTGGATATTTTTCTCTTACAGAAAGAGAATATGTGATTTCATTGAGAATTTTTTGCCTTGACAACCAATGATAAATCTCTACCTTATAGGTACCTAAATAAACCTGATACATATTATGAGGGGAGAGGTACACATGTCCTTGCAACCAAAACATATGGAAATAATAAACATAAAGTCAGTCTGTAAGCTAAACAAATGAAAAGTCATCAACGTAATTTAAGCAAAATTAATTTTGTATCCTATTTCAAATCATAATTATTATAACAATGGAAAATTGAAACAAATTGTTTAATCATTTGAAATTTTAAAGCTTTTTATATATGTTGTCTTATTTTAGTATACATATTTGTGAAGTAGATTTATCTATATTTTTCCTCATTTTATAGATGATATGATAGTAAAATAAAGCCTTTAGTATTTTTAAAAAAATATTGATAGCAAGATAAGGACTTAATCTCTAGACTTTTTCTTCAACAAATATGAATTTATAATAGGACAGCTCTAGTATGAGGTTAAAATAGGATAATTAATTAATTAGCATCAATTTTCATCAACAACAGAAATATCTGATAATTTCTACAGATTCACAGAACTCAGAATATCAGAAATGGAAGGCCTTAGAAATTCTTAGAATTATACACTGATAGCTAGAAAAAAAAATCATGAAATGTAGATGTAAGGCTAAAGGCGATCTTGACAATTCAAGTTGTCAAATGGTAGAATCATAATTTAAAAGCAGGAATGTACCTGGGAGGACATGTAGCACAGTACCATTCATTTTGGATATAAGGAAATTGAGTAATATTGACAGTTAATGACTTGGCCAAGGTGGTAATTGACAGGTTTGGGATTTCAGCTCAAGTTCTAGAAACTCATATTATATTCTCTAAATTCCATACTCGTATTACAATCAGACAGTCAAATCTCAAGGTAATCTTTAAAAATACTATTTTGTATATGTTCTAAATTCACTTACATAAGATTATATTGTATTCTACCAGGTTGGTCTAAGTTTTTTTAAGGCAAGGGTTGTCTCACCTTTTGATTTGTTATACTAACATTTAGTGCAGTGTCTGATTAATATAAACTTGTCAATTAACAATATCATTTTATAGTGAGAAAAATGAAACAAGGCAGAAGTGACTTGGCAAAATTATGTCCATACTAAACATAGAAGTTGAGATCAGAACCTACATCTCTATAAAAGAATTTTTTCTGAGATGACAGTTGGGTGGTATTATATTTTCAAAGATATAAAGATGGGTTGCAGAAATTATATTAATTTTCTGTATTCTGAATGAAATGTGCCCCTATTTTTAAAACTTAAAAATGCTGAATCACTTGTGTGTATGATGACATCCATTCTTTATCTATGAGATGATTGCTTAGAGAAGGAAAATTCTTCCTAAAAGTGAATCCCAATTTATAAGCAATTGCCATACATGAATAAGAAAATCAAACTGCAAGGTCCTGAAGTCTTTTCTTTGTCTGTCCTTTAACTTCCTTGACATTCTCGGATTATGAAAGTTTTGCATTTGTACAATGATTAGAAGCATATGAACAACATTTGTGTGTCACAAATTTGGAACAGTGTCCACTTTTAACAATATTTTCTATTAGTGTTAAATCAGACATGTAAAAACTTAACCCAGTCTACAGAATTATGAATTTATGAGGTAAAAGTATGAATTTTAAAGAAATTCTGGATAATTAAACTATAGGGATAAAATAATTATGACATTAATAGGATTTTACACTAGTTCAAAAAAATCTAAACAAATATAATATAGGGATAGCATATATAAACAGTATTTCTTCTGTAAGGAAAACAAAATCATTGAAGGGCCCTTCTTTCCTTCCTTTCCTTCCTTCCTTCCTTCCTTCCTTCCTTCCTTCCTTCCTTCCTTC
>JAJPUD010020776.1:0-24093 GCA_023553655.1 Myrmecobius fasciatus | reverse complement strand
CAGTTCATGCAAGTCTCTCCAGGCCTCTCTGAAATCATCCTGCTGGTTGTTTCTTACAGAACAATAATATTCCATGACATTCATATACCATAATTTATTCAGCCACTCTCCAATTGATGGGCATCCATTCAGTTTCCAGTTTCTAGCCACTACAAAAAGGGCTGCCACAAACATTTTTGGACATGTGGGGCCCTTTCCTTCCTTTATGATTTCTTTGGTATATAGGCCCAGTAGAAACACTGCTGAGTCAAAGGGTATGCACAGTTTGATAACTTTTTGAGCATAGTTCCAAATTGCTCTCCACAATGGTTGGATCTGTTCACAGTTCCACCAATAATGTATCAGTGTCCCAGTTTTCCCACATCCCCTCCAACATTTGTCATTATCTTTTCCTGTCATTTTAGCCAATCTGACAGATGTGTAGTGGTACCTCAGAGTTATTTTAATTTGCATTTCTCTGATCAATATTGATTTGGAGCACCTTTTCATATGACTAGAAATAGTTTTAATTTCTTCTGAAAATTGTATATTCATATTCTTTGACCATTTATCGATTGGAAAGTGGCTTGAATTCTTATAAATATGAGACAATTCTCTATATATTTTAGAAATGAGGCCTTTATCAGAACCCTTAAATGTAAGGGTGATTTCCCAATTTATTGCTTCCCTCCTAATCTTGTCTGCATTAATTTTGTTTGTACAAAAACTTTTTAACTTAATATAATCAAAATTATCTATTTGGTGTTCAATTAAGAGTTCCAATTCTTCTTTGGACACAGATTCCTTTCTTCTCCACAGGTCTGAGAGGTAAACTATCCTATGTTCCTCTAATTTGCTTATAATATCACTTTTTGTATCAAAATCATGAACCCATTTAAATTTGGTATGTGGTGTAGGTCAGGCCCTAATTTCTTCCATACTAGTGTCCAATTTTCCCAGCAGTTTTTGTCAAATAGTGCCACAAACGTTTTTGCACATGTGGGTCCCTTTCCTTTCTTTAAGATCTCTTTGGAATATAGGCCCAATAGAAACACTGCTGGGTCAAAGGGTGTGCACAGTTTGATAACTTTTTGTGCATAGTTCCAAATTGCTCTCCGGAATGGTTGGATCCGTTCACAGTTCCACCAGCAGTGCATCAGTGTCCCAGTTTTCCCAACATCCCCTCTAGCATTCGTAATTATCTTTTCCTTTTATCTTAGCCAATCTGACAGGTGTGTAGTGGTATCTCAGAGTTGACTTAATTTGCATTTCTCTGATCAATAGGGATTTAGAGTATTTTTTTCATATGACTAGAAATAGTTTTAATTTCTTCATCTGAAAATTGTCTGTTCACATCCTTTAACCATTTATCGATTGGAGAGTGAACTGTCTTGTTTTATAGATAAGGTTCCCTTAGACAGCCATAGTAGTGAGGGACAGCAGTGGCATTCAGACTTGGGACCTCCCCCTCCCCACTCAACATTCTCTGGCATGGCTACTTGTCTCTGCTTCCTAACCTTGTGTAGGTTAGGAAGCGTACATCAAGCATATATCTCATTTTTGAAGTTCTTTTGTTTCCATACACTTCTTTGCCATCTCAGATGGTTTTCTTGCAGATTTAGCTTCATACAAGCTTTGATATTCTTTGCTCTAAACAAGTTGCTCATTTTTATGTGGACACAAAGCATTATTAGGCCATTTATAATAGAAGGTTGATTAGTTGGCATTAGTGTATATGCCATATAACCCTCTTTTATTGTGTATCCTCTGCTTGTATAAACCATCTAATAACACCAGTTTACATGGAACTATTACATAAGTAACTTTCCAATCAATCAACAAATGTTTCATAGTATGATAGCAATAGCAGTACTTAGAAGAGCCCTTTAAAAATTTTTTTCCCAAAAGTATTTCATTTTTCCAAATACATGTAAAGATAATTTTCAACATTTATTTTTGTAAAACTTGGTGTTCTAAACTTTTCTCCCTTCCTCCCTGACCACCCTCCTCCCCAAGAGAGTAAGCAATCTGAGATATGTTAAATTAAATGTGTACAGTCTTTTAAAATATATCTCCATATTTGTTATGTTGCACAAGGAAAATGATCAAAAGGGGGAATAAAACCATGAGAAAGAAAAAAAAAAAGATGAAAATACTATGCTTCAATCCACATCCAGTCTCCATAGTTCTCTCTGAATACAGATGGCATTTTCTATGTTGTCTATTGGAATTATCTTGGATCACTGTTTTGCTGAGAAGAGTCAAGTTCATACTTTGGGATACAGGTCTGGCAGCAAGACTTGCTGGATCAAAAGGTGTGCACAGTTTTATAGCCCTTTGGGCATAGTTCCAAATCACTTTCCAGAAACAGTTGAATTATTTCACAACTCCACCAACAATGCATTAATGCCCCATTAATCATTTTTAGTGATGTTTTGTGTTTTTGTATCACCATCCCAGGTGTCCTTTTCCTTTTCCCTCTGCAGGAACTACTCCTGTATGACAAATGGTGTGGGGGTTAAATAGGGTAAAAAATCAGCATAACTGATCAAGACATTGAGAAAGTTTGAAAACATGCGTAATAGTTATGGATAATAATTGTAATAATAGTTATGGATCTCTCACCTCCACCAAAGAGTAAATTGGAGGTGTCTTCTCATATTTCTTCATATGAATCTTGTTTGATATAACTTCATTAGATGATAGTATTGATATATTTGTTTTTGTTTTTTGGTATGTCATTGTTCTCTCCATTTACAATGTTATTGTATATAATATTTTCTTGGCTCTACTTTACTTCTCTCTCCCTTAGTTCACATAGATCTTTCCAAACTTCTCCATCTTCATTACATGTAAATATTCCATTACATTCACATGCCACAGTTTGTTTAGCCATTCTTCAATTGATGGACATCTACTTTGTGTCCAGTTCTTAGCAATCACAAATAATATTGCTCTTATCTAGCATATCTTTAAGGTTTTGCATATCTTATCTCATTTGGTCCTCATAACTCTTAGAAAGTAGGTGCCATCATTATCTCCATTTTAAAGGTGAGAAAACTAAGAATGAAACAGATAAGTGACTCATAAGTATTCTGCTCTTAAGTACGTGAGGCAGAATTTGAACCTTGGTCTTTCTCAGTCCATGTCCATCACTTTCCCCTTCTCTGTGCCAACCACTGGGCTACATGCTGAGGGTACCAAAAAAAACTCCAAAAGTATTTTTGCCCTCAGGGAGCTTCCATTCTATTGAGAAACTCATCAATAGGTAAATACAAGGGAAATGATAGGGTACCAGTGGCTGAGAGAACAGGACCATTAATGACTATGGTGTTGCTTGAGTTTTGAAGAAAACCATCTTTTTTTTTTTTTTTTTTTTTTAAATTTTTTTTTTGAAAAATTTTTTTTCAGTTCCAAATTCTTTTCTATCCATTGAAAAAGGAAAGAAATACAATAATTATTACATATGAAGTTATGAAAATATTTTCTTCATTACTTTTTTTTTAAAGGCAAGACAAATAATGAAAGGAAAAAATAAATATGTTTCAGTCTATACTCGAGTCCATCTTTCTGGATAGCATTTTTCAACCTGAGTCCTTTGGAAATATCTTGGATCAAAGTAGATGTCATTTGCAGTTGATCATTGTTACAGTGTTGCTATTATTGTGTACAGTGTCCTTACAGTTCTACTCACTTC
Source organism: Myrmecobius fasciatus (assembly GCA_023553655.1). Taxonomy (NCBI): domain Eukaryota; kingdom Metazoa; phylum Chordata; class Mammalia; order Dasyuromorphia; family Myrmecobiidae; genus Myrmecobius; species Myrmecobius fasciatus. The sequence continues at coordinate 20,417 of JAJPUD010020776.1, read as the reverse complement.
AGTTTATATAAGTCTTCCTAGGAAAAACCATGATACTAAGAGATGGGGATAAATTGAAGGGTGAGGGAGGTCAGAATGCCTTCCATATGTGCAGAGCCGAAGGTAAAGATTTAGAGCTGGGAGATAGAATGCCATGTGTGAACAACTAGTTTGTCTAGATTGTAAGGGCCCTAACCTGCCTTTTAAATTTTATCCTCAACTATTAGAACTGCTCTTTTTAGCTTAAAAATCTGCTTCTTCTGGGTGGTTCCGAAGATTTCATTTTATTTTACTGACTTTGATTATTCTATTCCTCCTTCCTGGAATGCCCCATCATTTCTTCTGTTTCTGTTTCGGTATTACTCAGATTTCATGATCCAGGTCAAATCTTCTCCTATTAGTTTTCCCTGGACATATTTTGAAGTAATCTCTCTCTTCTCAGAACTTCTGTAGCATTTGTTGTTCATGTGATTCATTCATTTGGAACATATTGCTTGATTACTCCCCAATTAAATTTCCCCTTCCTGGAAATGTGAGTTAGGTGATTGTCCTGTCAATCTAATTAAAAGCCTCCTTAATTCCCCCACTACATACTTTCTAGGGCAAGAGAAAGTAACATGTAGATCTCTCTTTTACAGCGTTACATATAACAATATTTTGTCATGTGTTGATTTTGCTAATTTTTTTTCTTTTCCTCTTTGAAAAATTATTTGTTTTCAAGTATGTCTTTGGGAGGAGGAGGGAGGAAGGAGGAAATTAGGTGATACAACATAACTGATGTGAATTAATATGATTATATACATATATAACATGTATTGCTTGCTGTCTTGGAAACGGGGGGTAAGGTAGGGAGAAAGAAAAATTTGCCGCTTGAAATCATATAAAAGTGAATGTTGAAAAATACTTTTATACGTAAATGGAAAAAAATAAAATACTATTAGGTAGGGAAAATGTAGGTGATGTAAAAACAAGATATCAATAAAAATCTAGTTATTACAACAATTTTGTCATCACTCTGTCATAAGTTTCTGTCCTCTAATGTCTTCAGTTTTACTGTTTCCAATTACTTAGCTTTTTTTAGGAACTAAGTAATTTGAGCTTGAACTGCTTAACTTTTTTCTCCAACCATCCAGTTAACAAGCATTCATTAGGTACTATGTGGTCCGGTCCATAATCTCAGGGAGTTCATGTTTTATCCTCAGAGTACAAGTTCTTTGGGGCGAGAGTAATGACTGACCAGTAACAGAACTTTGCAAATTCTTTGTTGGCTGATAGACAAGTTTGACTGAGGGATCCTGAAGAGGTTCTTCTGAAATTGTAATTCCTACAGGGGAACCAGGCAGTGGTACAGAGAGTGACACATCTCCAGACTTTCACAATCAGGAGAATGAACCTAGCCAAGAGGACACAGAAGATCTGGATGGATCTGTGCAGGGGGTGAAACCCCAGAAGGCTGCTTCCTCCACCTCTTCAGGGAGTCATCACAGCAGCCATAAAAAGAGGAAGAATAAAAACCGACACAGGTTAGTGGCATTGGGGACATTTTCCAGGGCTGAGGTGATGATTATTTCAAAGGGATATTTCTAGATTACAAATTATTGGGTGCTGTTGTTTAGGGATTTGCATTTTTGCAACCAGAAGGGCCTCTGCTATAAGTAATATAGTCTCATTAAAAAAAAAATGATGGATAATGAGGCAAACAATTCAGAGGGAACCCAGTTTTTTGGATTTTGGGTAGATGATAGCAGGTGCAGTTTGTGTAGAAGAGCCATATTAAATGAAAATCCTATTTGAAATGGTGTATTTGGGATATTTTTTAATTGAAGGAAAGGGGAGTAGGATAGATGCAGGCTTTTTTTCCTCTTATTTTTACTGTCTCTGATTCTTCATGGAGTCTGAGAACTAGCCAAACACATTTTTTAAAAATGGCATTTGAGTGATTGCTTGTGCTCCCTCCTTCCCTGTCCCACCCCCACTTATTTTTCCAAAGCCCCATTAAATAAGAGTGTGCCTTCCCAGATAACATTTGTCTACATTACTTTCTGAGGTGTGAAATGAAAGATAATAACAGCAGTCTGTAGGAAGCAGATATCATTAAGAAAGGAGAATTTAAGATTGTTGTCAACTCATGATTATAAATAACATTGCAAGCCATTATAACTCATAATTGAAATCAATGGACAGTCCATTCAAAGGTGTTTTCTTCTTGTGGAAGAGAAAATTGCCATGGGAAAGAGAAGTGAAGCTGTAGTCCCAAACTTTTTATATAGCTAAGAATCCAGACTTAAAGAAGGGAAAAAAAAAAAAAGTCAGTTGCATTGCTATAGGGTTCCTTAAACATCATTCCAGTGAAATTCCTTGTAGCCTCATTGTTCTGAAGGGAGCAGGCAGCTTAAGGATAAAGATAGTCAAAGAGCAGGAATACCCTTCACCCTTGGTGACATAGTAGGCTATAGAATTTAGAAGGCTTAAGTGGGGAGCAGGAGCCTTTGAAATCATTGAATCCATCCTCCTTCTTTTATAACTAAAGATAGCATAAAGAACTCACCCAAGTGAATCCAAGTATCAAGGGAAATGGCAGAGCCATGACTGAAAGCCCATCTTGTGATTTGTAGCCTAGCCCTCCTTCTCCTACCTTATATTTCTGATTATTGTCTTTGGAGATTGGTAATCTGTAAGTGAAAGTTTTTTGGGAACCTTGGAACTGATAAGGAAATGTAAAGTTGAGGGGAAAATAATAAAAGAAGGAAGGTAGGAATCTGAGATGAACAAGAGGAAGTTATACAAACTCCAGTGTATGTTGACCGTTTTATACTCCATACACCTAGATGCCTGGATGTGTAAAGAGGCCTTACTCTCCATGTCATAGTAAATGGACACCTATTGTCTTCTCTTAGCATCTACATTACTGCCCTCTGTTCCCCTCCCTGACTTGCAGCACGAGTCTACTTTTAAACATTCAAAATGTGAAGAACTAGCTAGTCTTTTAGCAAAGCATTTGTTAATCATTGTGGATGAAGCACTGTCATTAGCACTGGGGATTAAAAAAAAGAAAGACAGAAAACTTCTACCTTCCGGAAGTACACTTCAAATGGGAGAGAAAACATGGCAATAACTTGTTATGTGGAAGATTGGGATCAAATAAAGGGAGCATCATCTGAAAGGGAAAACATTTGCAAGAGGGGGCACCAGGAGAGGCTCTCTACTACAAGTGAGTGAAGCCAGAGACCCCGAGTTAGAGTTGAGGGGCGGCAGGGCCTTTTGGGAATGGGGAGAAGCCAAATCAAGCTGAGTCAGCAAGTATTTATTGCATGCTCACTATGTTCCAGGCCAAGTGCTTAATATATAAAGATGAGATAATATTTGTCAAGTGGTTAGCACAGTGCTTCACACATAGTAGGCACTCAATAAATGCTGAGTCCATTCCATTCTAAAGAAAGGCAAAGTCCCTGCTCTCAAGAAGCTTCCATTCTAATGGGAGATATAACTATATACAAAGAAGGATAGTACATGCAAGATAAATCAGATAGGATCTCCGGGAAATCACTAACATTAATGAGGATTGGGAAGAGCTTCTTGCTGAAGCTGAAATTTTCACTGAGGCACGAAGGAAGCCACATAAACCAGTAAAAGCCTGGAGATGGGAGATGGGAGCATCACATTCAGAGCAATGCAGGGAGGATAGTAGGGTTGGCTTGCAGAATGTAGAGGGCAATCAAGTGTGAGAAGCCTGGAAAAGGAGAAAGGAGCTTCAGATGCCAGGAATCCGCTACTTTTTGGATAAATGGCCTTTGGCAGTTGAGAGGATGGCATGGAGTGGGGAGAGACTTTTGGCAGGGTTTTGAGAACTTCAGTGGTTTGCCGGGATCACTTAGCCAGAATGTGTCAGAGATAAGACTTGAATCCAGGCCTTTGTGATTCCAAGGTTAGCCCTCTGTACAGTACACCACACTGTCTCTCATAACACCAGCCTTTATAAATTAAAATGAAACTTAACCCGCTTTATGAGAAGTCAGATACTGGTGTTCAGTGTCTGTGATGGGTCAGTAGGGGGAGGGACTTGTTTTGTTCCTTCTGAACGTTTCCTAGCTTTTTCTCCCTTTCATTATAGGCATCTGTACTGAGGGAGGAGAGCTGAACTGTCTTCTTTTCAGGAGCATCTACCTCCAAACAGAACTTAAAATTGCAAGTCGAGCCTTCTCTGACCTGTAACGGTCTCACTTGGCCAGATTCTTAGCCCAGCTGATTTGTGTGTGCTTTTAGGGGCAAGAATGGGTCATTGAAAGGCAGTGTAGTACACTGAATAGAAAGCCAGACATAGGGTTAAGAAGACCTGGATTTGAATCTTACTCTCTGACTTAGGCTAGCTGGATGATCCTGGGCAAGAGTAACTGCTGATATGCATCACTGAAAGAATTTTTCTATACTGAGAGCTCTTTGACTCATTTGGTTGATTCATAGGACCAGACCCCTTCACTTCTTCTTTCTTTTCCTCTAATCCCCAAGACCTACATTAAGAACATGATCATTGTAATACAATAAGGAATACTCTTTAGCACTACAATCTTGAGTAGATCATTGATAATGAAAATTCTGTTCTTTGATTCTGTATTTTATTATATTTATATTAAGAATGATTAAATCCCACCTGCCTTTAAGGAAAAGTAATTGAATTATTAATCCATAACTACACTTAATAAATCCTGAACAACTTCTTTCATGTATAAACACATTGTTTTAGCAGATAGGTCTGTCACTTTTATTGAAAGAAAAAATTTGAGTTAAACTACATGTTTTTATTGTGCATGTTTATTCAGTTCATTTTAGTAAGTGTTGAGTGCCTACTAAGTGTAAGATAATAATCTAGAAAGTGACAATAAAAAGTTAAAAATTAAGTAGCTTTTGCCTTCGAGGGACCTACATTCTGCTGGAGAAAACCCTGTTTATATAAGTAAATGCAAAGTTTATACAAAAGTCATCCAAAGTCATTTCCACAGGGAAGAAGTGTTAGCAACTGGACACATCAGGAAAGCTTCCTAGAGGAGGTGGCAGCTGAGCTGGGCTTTGAAGGAAGGGAGAAGCTCTGCAAGGTAGAGGTGAGGAGGCAATGCATTCCAGGCATGAGGGAATACAAGATGGAGTATTATGTACAGTAAACAACAGCTTAGTAGAACAACTTAATTTGAACTGGAGAGTGCCAGAGAGAACAGACATAAGAAACTAAGACCAGAAAAGAATATGGGAACCAGATTTGGTTGGCAGGTGCCAGGTTAAAGACTTTGTTTTTTATCTTAGAGGCAATAGGGAGCCTTTGAAGATCTTTAAGTAGAGGGAGTGGCATGGTCTTTGTAACGGGAATAGTAATTTTGTAGCAGTATAGAGAATGGTTTGCTGTGTCCTAATGTTCAGGAATATTGAAATCATGCTTCATTCCAGATTTATTCAGGTATAGACTGACCACCTCAAAGAAGAAAATGCTTTATTTGCTTTTGAAAAGCATGGTTATTCAAAACTAAATGCGGATAGCAAAAGCATTTGATTTATGGTAAGACCCCTACAAAACCTAGGCATAGAAGAGCCCTTTTTTAATATGATAAAAAGTATAAATCTAAAACTACAAGGTAGTATTTTTTGCATTGGAGAAACACTTGGTTTTTTTTTCAGTAAATATATGATTAAAACAAAAATGCCTTTCTATTTGACATAGTTTTAGAATTGCTAGCAATATCAATGAGACAAATGAAAATTGAGATAAAGCATGATTTAGTATTTCTAACATTCAAAGAGAACAAATAAAGAAGAGACAAAGCTATTCCTGTTTTCTGGAATAGCAAAACTTATTTAGAAAACCCCTGAAATTCATTAAAAAAACTGAGATAATTACAACTTCAGTAAGGTAGCAGAAAATTGATAGCATTTCTAACTCTCAGCAGCAAAACTGAGGAGAAAATAATAGAAAGGGAAGTCTTATTCACAGTTATTACAAAATGCATAAGATACCCAGGAGTCATTCTACCAAAGCACAGTCAAGACGTATAAATATAATCAAAACATTCACATGAGAAATAAAGAATAAAGATGATAACAGGACAGAATAGGAATGATGGCCAAGAATTAGAAATCTATCCAGTAGGTTTTTACTGGTCTTACTTGATCTAATTTAGACTGGGACTTTTTTTTTTCCCCCAGTTTTGTTTTTCATTAGGACAATGTAAATTAATCACATAAAATAAAATATTATTTTAAATAATATTTAAAAAAACAAAAGAAATAAAGAATAATTTACATAATTAATTAGAGGGGTAGCCTACATTTTATGGCTGGGACTTACCAGTATTCTCTAGAAGGCATGGGAGCTGGCAAGGAACTCACTCCATATGTCTACTGTTTGTGTGGCTAGCTATAACTGCTCTTATATTTGCTATTTGTTCAGAAACTGTAATGCTAATGATTTACAGTGAAACGAATGCTGAATTTTGAATAAGAGGACTTGGGTTTGAATCCTGTTGCTTTGACTTAAATGGGGACAAATCACTGGCTCTGGGCTTCCTTGGCTGTAAAATGGGAGTGGGAGTGGGCTGGTTTCAGGGGATGATCTCCAAGGTTCTTTCCAGTTCAAAATCAATGAGCTTGGGATTCAATACTACTTGTACCCCAATTTCTAAGAGCATAGAGGAAAGTGTGGGATACTTGTGGATGCTCAAAGTTTCTTCCGAGTGCTTGGCAGACTTTGGAATGCCTAAATTAAAGCCCTGATGTTTACTAGGTAACTCCCGTCAGCTGTATTGCATTCAATGGTTGAGCAGTTTGACCAGCCCATCTCCTGAGTGAACACCTTGCCATTGAAGGGTATTCATTAAGCCCTTGACTTCCAGGAAGAATGTGAGAGCATCAGGTCCCCGGCCTTGATACCCGATTGAGAACATATTACTTGAGTATAGTGTTGCAGAACATTTTCTCTTTTTTTTTCTTTAAAAAAAAAAAAAAAAAGTTCATGCTGTTATATTGGGTTGTGAGTTACTGTTTTTAAAGCATTTTTTTTTAATTATATGCCTAAATTCTTTTCTTCCCATTTCGTTTAATGCCCTAATTCCTCTACATTTTCAGTTCTTCATGTTCGTTTAAAAAAGTCTAACTCTGCATCTGGCAGCTAATGAATTGGTCCACATACCTTATAGAGTTCTAATGAAATAACCATCCCTTTTATAATACTACTTTACTTCTGATGTAAAAATCCATGGCGGGAACCTTTTGACTATAGGAACCTGGGTGCTTTGATGTTTGAAGTTTTATGGCATAAGATTCTTAAAGCTGATTTTGTTTTTAGTAATCTTGCTAGGGTGGCTAATCAACTAATTTATTTAATTAGTATATTAATTTCTATTGCTTTCTTCCTTTCAAATGCTGCCCCTCAGCCCGTCTGGCATGTTTGATTATGACTTTGAGTAAGTTTGATTTGAATTAGTACTTGTGCTGTGTTGTTTAGTGTGTAGACACCAGTATGCCTTTTTGAGATCTTTCTAACTCATAGTTTATCTGTTTAATTGTAGGTATGTATATTAGGTTAGGCTGGGAAGTTTTTTTAAAAAACAGAAAAACGTGATGGAGGTAACATTTCATTTAATAACTTAAGCAAAATTAAGTAATCTTCACTTCTATTCATTTTTATTTTATTTTAAATAGACCAACTTTACCTTATTTCATATTTAAACTGATTTCCTGGCTTTGCTTCTTAAAGAGATTAATAGTATCAGATTTGGATATTTTGCTCTGGAGAAGTTTAATAAATGAAATTCACTTAATTCCTGTTATATCTCAAATCCTAAAATATAAACTTCTAGTCTTTCTTTTCTGAACTTACTCAACAATGTGTCTGAATTATTATCAGTGATATAGTTACACAGCTAACACATTAATGTAGAGCATGCCCTTTTAATCCAATCTCTCTAACCCTTAATTTCATAGTAATTTAAAAAAATTATAATGGCTTTTACAACTACCATATTTCTTACTGGGTTGTTATCCAAGTTTGCATTTTGGCAAGGCCTAGAGAATCTGCTCTTACAATTTTAACTGATCCTTGCTCAATAATAAGCGGGTAAACAACTAAATTTGACACGTAGTCTAATGAAAAAATGTGGATTTTTGTTAACCAAATAGTCTTTGTTGTAGCTTGTACCATATGCAGTATCTGATTCTTGGACCTTCTTTTTGTTGTTAGTTAAAATACAAATATCTTTTGTCTTTCTCACCACAGGATTGATCTGAAGCTAAACAAAAAGCCAAGAGCCGTAAGTATCAGTGTTCTGAGGTCACCGGAGAGAACTGGCCAGCCTTTGCTGGCTGACTCAAAGCTTTGTCCTAGAGCGAAAAATGAAAAAACAGCAAAGTTCTTATTGTTTGGTCTATGTTTACTTTTGAAGCTTAGAATAGATTTCTCAGACACACCTTTAAGTTGTTGAGAATCTTGTGTTCTTACTTTATATCTTAAAAGAAGAATAAGTTCTCTAATGGTTTAACTTGAAATCATTCCCTTTTGATTCAATAAACAATAGTCAATACTTGGGCTTTCCAAGGCAGGGGAGTTCAGCTGCAGTGTATGGTGCTACTGGAGACAAATTCACCCTTCCCATGCATTTTCTTTTTGCTCTGGTCCATTCTGGACACTCTTATCCGTGATCAGCTGTTGCTTTTCATTCCTGTGATTGATGCTGTGAGAGTTTAGATGGGTGGATTAGAATAATATTAGAATATCTCTCTCCATTGTTGAGGGTAACAATAGAGCCAAAAATGGGCCGTCATGAGCTGCAGGGAACAGCTCTCTTGCTTTGAAATTGGATCTTAAGCTGTGCAACTTTCTGTACTTAGTACTCTCACCAAGAATTGTTTTACACACCCAAAATAGTAAGTCTCGTGTTCTTCTGAGTTCCATTTAGTGCAATAATTTGGAATTTTGTTTTCTCCCCCACAGGATTATTAGAAGACCCATTAGTACAGAAGCTTACAGGCTGTAGAGCCCTGCCCTCATACAACTTCACCAAGATAAACACCCCTTCACTGAGTGGCCATTAATGTCTGCGCTCCCAGACCCAGTGCCTGCATTGAGGAGTAGTTTGCTCTAAAGAGGGGTGAAAGAAAATCCTTTCTGTAAAACCACATCAGACCATTTACCTCGTGTCATTTTTAGTAACTGAACTGCAGGAAGACCAAGGCGTGGTGCAGTCCTAGATTGCCTACTTTCTGCATTTCTCCATTCTTGGGATTGAGTACTTCCCAACACTGGCTGTTCTGGTCCTGGCTGCATCAGATTCATCTGTGATACCCATGGAGAGATGTCTTGGGTTTTTTTTTTTTTTGTTTGTTTTTGTTTGTTTTTTTTTTTTATGTCAAAACCAGCACCCAGTTGTTTTTGTCATGTGGAGGCTGTAAATATCAGGCATTTCCTTACTCTGCCTTATGTGTTGTTTGTTGTTATTGTCTTGTTTTCTTTGAGGGGTTTGTTGTAATACAGTTGTACAGCTTATGGCTTCCTGCTGTTTTCTTTGGAATCTGATTATCTTTACTTGGCTTAGGAGCTGATACACAAATAATCTCTAGTAGCATAAATAAAATGGATGACTTGTCTTATTTGTCTTTTTGCAGGGGGTAGGTAGAGGGTTATTTAATTTTTTTTCCGAGTTGGAAGCAATTTTCATGTACAGGCAAATGGTAATAGCTAAAAACCATAAGTTTGAATCCTTTTAAAAACATAAGTTTTTATTATTTTATATAAAAAATAAAATTTCACAGGATTCAGTCTCTCTTCTCATGCTTTACTTTTGCATTTGAGATTTTTTTCCTCATTGATTTTTATTTTCATCATTTCATACATTTCATACAGAAAATATGAGGTGTTTGACACTCATCTCTCTTTTCATCTTGTCTGTAATCCTCCAGATGACATTTCCCCAATTCCAGAAAGATCCATCACTAAGCCTCTTTCTGCATCTCCCCTAAGATATAGAAGAATTTAGGAATTCCATAGATAAATGACTTACAAGGAGTTTCCCAAGTGGGAAAGCTTTTATAGGCTAGTTAACTAACTTATTTTCCATTTTAAGTTGAGAGTAGGGAGGAGTAACAGATTGAGGATCCTGAAGAACTTATAGAAAACTGTTTAAAGGAACCAGGCACTTTGATGATTTGACTTAAAACAAAGTTAGGGTTTATTCAAAGGAATAAAATTTAGGGGTTGGCACCTTCTTTTATTCCATTCATTGATGGGTCTTAACTTGTGTCTGTGTCTTTATTGGGAAAAATAGTCATTTGTTAAATTGATAGATCCACAAAGTCCAAAAGTTTTTTAAATGCAGCAAGGTTTATGAAGAAAGGATGCAACATTTTATCAAATCAACACCATCTCCCCCTTTAGCAACTTCAAGCTATTAAACAGCATTATGTCTATGCTCTTGGGAGCTTTTTGGATTCGGTGCCTCCTTAGATAGGGTTTGTCTTTGCTAGCAAGACTGCATCAGAGTTGTCAGCAGAACAGCTAGATGTTTATTCCAGTAAGGATGGTAGGAACAAGAGGCATCCTGAAGGAAAACTCAACAGCTGTCTCCTCCTCTATCATACGGGCTCCTTTGGTCAGAGGAAAGACCAGCACTATTTCTTATGTATTAGTCATTGGCTTCTGTGATATTTAATCCAGTACACTCCAAGCCAGTTTATACCCAGCTCACAATTTGGAATTTGTTGGTCATTTAGGGGCTATGTACTTAAAAGGTGATTTTTGAATATACTTACATACATATATACGTATATATAACGTGTGTGTATGTATAGATTTAGTATTCACTTTCCTCACCCCCCCCCATATGAATTGCTGTATCATTATAAAGCTAACTGCTTTCGTTTGTATTTTCCATCAGAAGGATCTCAGAGAAGATACCTAGTTTTAGATAGATCTGACGTGGAGTTGGTTTAATAAGGAATAAAGAATGCTTATCCATGTCATCAACCCAAAGGAAAACTTGGGGAATGCAATAGAATATGAACACATGGAGGGAACACCTGAAACTTGTAGCAGGCAAGGCCTTGCATATCAATATTTTTTGGTTTGATGTGATTTGGGAGATTGGTTACCTAAAACCTTTTCAGATTTAATCCCTCTTATTTCCTATATGCCCTAGAGTTCCCTCTGTTTTTGGCAGTAGTTAAGACCAGAAGTTAAACTAGAAGTACCATAAATTATGGAAAAATTCTGTTTAGTGCTATTTTCTTGGGACAATTATTTTGAGTTTCAGTTTAAGGATTGTGGTGGATTTGCTGAGGCAATTGTCCTAAATAAACATCAATGAGTCCTTTATGTGAAGTGCTTAGAGATCTGTAGGGTACTATGTAGAAGTCAGCTAAGACCTCCCCTTCCATTTTACTCTCTTCTTCCCTTTCCCACAAGCCTATGAATTCTTTTCTTCCTCCATTCAAGTTTTGCCTTAGGGAAATAAATTTCTTCCTTCTTACCCTGCTTTCTGTCCTATAAATTGGCTTACCTTCACTAGTAATTTTGAGACATTTCAAAGAAAACATTTCCAAGCACTTTTTTGGGTGTACTGTTTCTTTCATAGGAGGAAGTGACATTTTGCAGAGTCAAAAATTAAAATGTATTCATCCAATAATGCCCTATTGTGATGTATTCTTGTGTAATACAGGGATTACCTTTGGCTCTTGGGGTTTGGGAGGTTCAATTTGATTGGAATTCAGATTTCTATGTCATTGGGAGTTAGAACTGGGCATTTTTTTGGATGGCATTAATTTTACCCTTACAAATTGAAGATTCCAAAGCAGTGACCAGGAAAAGAAAGCAGTTGAGCCTTCAGAAATGTTAGTCTACACACAATATATATACTTAGGCAAGCAAAGGGGCTTTTCTCAGGAGCTGAGCTGGAGAGGGATATTCAAATGATAGCTAGTCTGTGGGTCTTTGGGAATTTTACAAACTTTAAAAAGAAGGTGAAATTCATTTGTATAGTGAAGCCTCAATGCTAAGGGGATTGGAGTTCCATGTACCTAATCTGAATTAGGCAAATCTTGGAAGGGCAGATTTATTAACTTTCAAGTATTTAATTGGCACAAGAACTACAATGTAGTAAGTAGAGATCCTCTGGGACCCACTTCAGTGAGTCCCAAAAAAGAATAATGTCTAGTTTTATCTGTGTGAATGTTTGAAAGGTTTCTTTTAAGATACTTAAACAGCCTTCCTACTATCTTTGTACCATTTTCATAGAAGCCCTTTTCATCAATAATATACATACATAAATTTCCAATTTCGATTTCAACCCTAGAGTCCAAAATGTTAGAGCTGGAAAGGGCTTTAGTGACCATGTAGTTTAGCTTCCTCACTGACTACATGAAGAAAGAGAATGAGCAGCAGAGCCAGGACTGGAACCCATTTTTCTGTCCAGTGCTCTTCCTATGAAGTTTTATTGTCATTGTCCTTGGCTGAAGACATCTTTTTTTTTTGGGGGGGGGGGAAGATTTGCTAAGCAAATAAAGTCAATGAGGGGGCAGGCAAATGTTTAGGTTGTGGGTTGAAAGCAAATTATTAGGCATATTTTAAACTCATTAAGGAAATAAAATAGCTAATACTTTAGTATTAGATTCAAAAGTAATACCAACTCTCTTAAAAGGTTCTGTAATTGGATTTTGCATTAATTTACAGATATTCTTCCTACCCCTTATCTTATTTTCATTTGGAAAATTTAAGTGTGACTTTTGTTCTGATGAGGTCTTAGTTTTAGAGGGTTCATTGTTTTGGGTGGGAAGGAGAGGAGGATCAGTCTTTTTTTATAGGCATGTGTTTCTCCCCAAGAGGTGTCATCCTATTTACAGTGCCTAGAAGAGTGAGTGTGTATGTGTGTGTGTGTGTGTGTGTGTTGCGGACACCTCTAAGGAAAGGATTAGAGCAGATACTCCTTCCATTTTCAATCAGAGTTAAGTTGTATCACTATCTTGGCTTTATAAGTAATGTTCTTCATCATTTGGAACAAAGTAGTGTGTGTTTAAACTTTGATAATCTTGCTCATGTAGAATAAAGGTTCTCCTTCACTCTGAAATTTGTTTTTGTGATATTGATGATGGTTTCTAGTTATCCAGAGCTTGGCCAATTCACCCTGTCTCGTTTCCTCTGTGCCTTGTGCCACACATCCTGCTTCAATTTCTCAATTCCATGGCTTTTGATTGCCCAGGCCTCTGAGGTGTCACTCTGAATTCAATTTCATCACCTTCCAGAAAGGCTATCAAATAAGGATGGACCTTTTTTTTTGCCTCAGTTGTCCCCTTTCCTTCCTAGTGCTGCTTTTTAGGTGCTACTTGTGAAGTTATAATTCCATTGTCCAGAGACTTTTTTTTTTAATTGCTTTACAGAAGATACTCTTTGTTTCCCAAATCATTTGGGTCTGCTGACAATAGATTATCCTTGAATTTGAATTTGTATGAGACTTTCCAAAACCATTTGATAAAGATTATTTTATCATTTCAAAAAATCTTTGTAAGTACAGGATTCTTCTCAGATTCTAAACCCTTCTTTAGTAAATTTTCCTGGGTAGACTGAAAAAAAAAAAAAAAAACATTGATTTTGGGCCTCTTGGAACTTAGTTTGCCTGGTTTTGAGACAACAGTCTTTAACTAGATTGCTTTCTAAACTTTCATCTTGCTAGGCCCTGCCAGAGTTTGTGCTTGGTTGTCAGAGCTCAGCCTTCTCTCCATGGCATGAGGAGGTCTCAGTGATTATCACTTTATTCAGCCCCTTAGTTATCCTGTTTTATGCTTGGCTGAGTACACAGAGAGTGTAACTAAAATCAGGCTTCTAGAATATGGGACTCACAGAAGACCTTAAGAGTTCTTACATTACAAAACCCCACCCATCTTATTTTTTACAGAGTAAGAAGCTGATTGTCAAAGAGGGTAAGACATATTTAAGCAGAATCACAGGGAGGTCAGGTAGAGAAGCGGCTTGAATACACATTTCTTGGCTCCAGTATTTTTTCTGTTAACACTGTGGACCAAAGACTACCAGTTTCTGATTGCCGTTGCAGGAAAAGCAACAAATTCCCCAGAATAAGAATAGTACTTGATTATCACAGGCATATTTGTGAAAATATAAACAAGAATTACATTGCTATATTATCAAGTCATGAGACCAAGTCATATTCATGAAAGACATGAATAGCCCCTGTGCAACAAGAATGATCCCTTCATCATCCTTCCCTCTTCACAGAGATTTACCTGTCTACTGTTTTTTTTTGTGTGTGTGGTTTTGTGTGGTTACAGGAAAGCTGCTGAAATTGGTATTGGGAGGTGATACCATTACCAGTGGGTACCAGTAGATGGCAGGCAATGCTTCCATAAATGAATGGTGCTGCCCCTCTGCTCCCTGCACCTACTTTTTATGGGGCCACCTGAAAAAGGGAACAGGAATATTGTGGTCTTCCAGAGGACCAAGTTTTTGAGTATCAATTCTTTTCCAGAATAAGGATCAAAACCACAATATGCCTAGAATGGTGTATTAAGGTTTACAAAGTGTTTTTCTTCATTAGAGACTTATGAAATAGGGCATATAAATTTTAAGCTCATTTTAGAATTGGGGAAACAAATTCAGAGTGGAAAAAGGGATTTGCCTGTGCTTAAACAATTGATTCTAGGACTTGAACCCAGATCTCAAGACAGTGGAAAGAGAAGATCTGTATTCAAATCCCAAATCTGCTACTGCTTGTGTGGCTTTGAGCAAGTCGTTTTAACTTTCCCTGGGTGTCTTAGTCTCTCTATCTTTTCAAAAAAAGGAGTTAGATTAGATAGCCTCTGAAAGCCCCCTAGGTCTATAAACTTAAGTTCAGAGCTTCCTTCCCATTATCCATCTTTATTTAAATTTAATTTTTAAAACTTAATGAAATCTACTTTATCTCCCACTCCCTCACTGAAGGAGGAAAAAAAGAAAACTACTGTTTAAAAATGTGCATTGTATTGGCCATCTGCACCTCAAGTCCATCCCTTCTTTATTGGGAGGTGGATAGCATGCTTCGTCATTAGTAGTCTGAACTGCATGGTTGGTCATTGCACTGATTAGAGTTCTCAAGAGTTTCAGTTGCTTGCTTGCACAGGGTCATTTTTATTGCATAAAATTTCCTGCTTCTGCTCACTTATCTTCTTCAGTTCATACACATCCTCCCAGAAGTCCAGATATCTTTCCAGGATACCATGTGGAATTAGCAATGGAATGATACTATGACAACTAGTCATCCAGTCACTATTTAGATACTTACTTAGAACTTACCACCTTTTGAAGGAAGCTGACATTATTGACCACAACTCATTTAAGTTGTATGAGTTGAGATCCATCTTCCTTATGTCTACCAGTTACTCTTAGTTATCTCCTTTAAGAGTCAAGCAGACAGATCTAATCTCTCTTCCCCATAATAGCACTCTAAATACTTAAAAATTGGTCCTACCTCACCTCCAGTCCTCCCCCACCCCAGCCTTTAAAGTTCATTTCTCCAGGCAAAACATCCTCATTTCTTTGAACCCATCTCTTATTATATGAGGTCTTCAAACTGGCCACACTCAAGGACACTTGCTTTAAGCCTAAAGAAGCAGCAGGGGTGGTCCCTAACTGTTCCTCCCCCACATCCTCCTCCAGCTTGAGAAAGCTAGAGGACTGAAGAGACAGTACCAGTGGATGGGTAGGGCCAAGAGGAAGTGGGGTGGTTGTTAGTGGTTTATTGTTGTTCACTGGTGTCTTCTTGGCAAAGACACAAGAGTGGTTTGCCATTTCCTGATCCAGTTTGTTTTACAGAGGAGGAAACAGAGGCAAACTGGGTTAAGTGACATGCCCAGGGTCTCACTGATAGTAAGTGTTTGAGGTTGGATTTAAACTCAGGAAGATTTTGACTCCAGGTTCAGCACTTTATACACTAATCCATCTACCTACCAGTGGTGGTAGGGGGAGATAGATTGCTCGATTCCCTTGAAGTGGCCTCCCCATGCTGCTTGCCTTAGTTTTCCTAAGGATAAGCTGCCCAACAAAGAAAGATTAGTGGAAGGAGTAGCTTAAGCCTGCAGCCTTAGCTGAAGACTCCAGGAAGCAGGAGGCTCCAGGCCAAGGAGGCCACTGAGGCCTCCTGGGATACTTTCCAACCGGGAGGGAGTTGAGCAGCTGTCTTCTTTCCTCCCCTCCCACTCCCCACCTCTTCTTTTCCTTCATAATTTGCATACTCACTTGTTTCCTATTGGTTGATTCTCAGCTTTGGGAACCAGGAAGGCTTTGGAGAGGCCCCTTTGCTAATAGATATTTTTCTGTGGGTTTTGAATCCAGACTGTCATTTCCTTGAGAAAAATCTTACCTCCACTTTGACCCTGTTTCCTAATCTGTAAAACCGAGGAGGGACTAGACCTTTTAAAGGTCTTTCCAACGTTTACATTTTAGAATACTATCAAGAAGACAAGGAATTGATAAAATGGACAGCCAAGTCCTTGGGAGCCAGCTGGATGCTCTCAGCTGAGCCTTCTTTCCCAAGATCTGACTTCTTATCCATGATTCAACTTGCCCTTTCATGGACCAGTTTCTATTTTAGTGATGTGGGGACTGAGACCCATAAATATGGCTCACTTAACAGCAGTGGCAGAAAAAAACGGTGTCCTAGTTCCCAGAGATCCTTTCTCTTCATGAACTTCAAGGGGAAAAAACCCCAAACCCAGACCTAAACAGGCCATGTCATAATTCTGAAAGCATTTCTTAAGCAACTACCGTATCATCAGATCATAGATTTAGAGCTAGGAAAGAGGGCTGTCTAGTCTAACTTCTTTTTATAGGTTAAGGAAACCAACATTTGTTCCCAAATTTGCCTTAAGTAGCAGAGCTCTTTCCCTTGTATCACACGAACTCCTGAAAATGAAATGATCTGGCTCTGCTCTTAATTGCTGCCCCTGAAAGACCCTGCCTGGAAGTCAGATTGGGAAATGGGCAGAGTGGAGAGAAAGGGGAGGGGAAAAGGGTTCCCTGAGCCCAGGAATCCTAAGCTGGGAAAAGTAGTGGCTTCGCATGAGGTGACTCAGCCTGCCTGGCAAGTCCTGACTCCTTTGTCCAATCCTGTGACCCACCAGTCCCCTCTAGGATGTTGCAAAGCTCAGTTTTTGAGTGCAAATGGCAAGACACGTCCCCTACTGCCCCAGTACACAGTAGCCTAAGCCACAGAAGATCACAGGTTCTGGCTAGGTTGATCTGGGAGAGCTGGCTGCCCTACTGCTGGGTCCCAGAGGCTTGAGGGAGAGGCCTGGACTTAGATTCCTCTGGGCCCTCAAGTTCTACTCTGATTTGGCTGGAATCTGAAAGAAGATAAGAAACAATAAATGGAGATTGAGAGAGAAGCGAGACAGGTACATCACTGGGTGACAGGGAAGAGGCAGAGACAGAGAAAGATTGTTTTCCTTCTATAAATTGAGGGGTTTGAAGTAGAAGAGATGCCAAGTTCCTTTCAGCTCTAAACCCTAAGACCCTGTAATTTAAGTCAGGAAACAGCTACAGATAAGGACAGTCCAGACTGGTGCATGTGAGTCCAGCTGGGCCAGGAGTACAGAGCAAAGGCTGTGTCTGAGCAATAGGCAAGTTTAGGAGGGCAATTAATACACATTGAAATCCACATGCAGATAAGAGGCAAAGGAGAGGGGAGGAGCCAGCTTTGAATGTGGCACCCCAGCCCCACTCCCAGGCTCGGGAAGCAGAACAGGACAGTCTCACCAGACCCTGAGTTCTGGGGGGGGGGGAGACAGAGGAGGAGGACTCAAGGCCTCCTGCAGGGGCTGGGGGCATGGCCATGGAGGCAAGGGCGGGGCTTCGGGCTCGGGGACCAAACGTGCCCAGTATCAGAGAGCACCTGGCTAATATTAGAAGCTTGGGCTAGGCCTGGGCCTGAGTCACCAGTTCCTGGAAACGGGTGTGGCCACACCTCGCCTTGCCTGGACTAGGACTGGAGGTCTAACCTGTATTGGGGAGCTAAGAACCCCCTGGCCCAGGCCTGAAATGCCACCCCAGGAGGGAACTTCCCCCCTTTCTCTTTCCCCGGAAGGGCAGAGTCCTAGTCCCAGGGGCTGAGCCAAGCTGGTGCCAGCCGCCCTTAGGCTGTTCCAGGATACCTGAGTCGCCAATTGCTCATCAACCTTTTGTCCTCTTCTGGGCTTACTCTTTTCCCATCAAGAGGTAGCACCCTGCTGTGGTGGAGACGCTAATTTTTTTTGGATAGAAGCCCCTCCTTCCCTTCCAAGACTCCCCAAACTCAGCATCTTCTGGGGTGGGTGAGTGCAGACATGAGCAAGACAGCCTCCCAACTCAGTCTCCTGCCCTAACTCAGATCACAATGGGAAAGTCTCAGGGGACTCAACTATAGTAAAGATGGGGTAGAGGAGAGAACCTGACACTGAGAGGTAAGAGACTCCCATCCAAATGGGCGTCTTTGCTCTCCTACTGAATCCATTTAATCATTTATTAAGTGCCTGAAAATCTAAAGATAATCTAAAGATCTAAGGACAACAGCTCTGTCCTCTTACGAACTCACTATTTGTTCCCTATTGCCCCTAGGAAAACCCTTTACTGTCTGGCTCCAACCAGGCTAATTATATGCATTGCTCCCTTCTTGAGCTCTGCAGGCAGGCCACACTAGCCTCTTTGCTTTTGTGAAGACTGATCCCCATACACTGAAGCACTCCCTGCTCATTTCTTCTTAGACTCCCTACCAGTTTGAAACTATATCCAAAATTACTAAGCCTTGCATATCTTTTAAGCAAGCTACACCTCTCCTGTCCTTTATACTTCCCCAAGACATCAAAGAAAGGGGGAAATAAGGTCTATATACAAAATTATTTATAGGATTCTTTTTGTTAAAACAAAGGAGGTATCCTTCAATTGGGGGATGGCTGAAAAAACGATTGTATATGAACTAATGGGAAACTATGGTATTGCAAGAAATTTTAACAGGAATTGTAGATAAATCTGGAAGGACTTGCATGAACAACTGATGCAAAATTGAGTGGAGCCAGAAGAACAAATGATACTATAACAAATTGTAAAGAAAAATAATTTTGGAAGATTTTAAAAACTCTGATCAATGATCAAGGAGGGTTTTAGAGTAGGCCTTCTGACAGAGATGATGGATTCAAGTTGCATAATAAAGACAGATTTTTGGATTTCGGTGTGGCTTGATGCCTTTATGTTACAAGAATTTTTCCTTTTCCTTTTTTTTTTTTTCTGAACTTTGTTCATTGGGTAGGAGAGACAGGGAGCCTAGGAATAGGATAGTAAAAAGGAAAAGAAAGGAAGGTCATATAAAGCAGTTTTTAAAATATATACAGATAGAAAAGGCCAGAAAGGATCCTAGCACATCAGGGCAACTTTGGAATTTACACACACACACACACACACACACACACTTAGTAGAGACTCATAATTTTAGGCATAATTCTAATTTTCTGTTGTTCTAGAAATACTCATTGTTATTAAATTCTTCATAAAAATAAGGAAATATAAAAAAAAGTCCCTCCAGTTCAAGCACTGCTCTTATAGTTCTTTCCTGTTATCAGTTAATCAACAAGCATTTATTAAACACCACTTATGTGCCATGCACTATGCTGGGAATGGGGGAACCAGGGAAGGTAATAAGAAAAAGTTGTACCTGAGCAATCTCAGAGGCAGAAATCTAGTGACAGAGATAAAGATCTCAGATTTTCAGCTAGAAGGGACCTTCAAAATAAATTAATGGAAAGAGAAGTTACTACATCTTCTAGCTCAACCTTATTTTTACACATATGGGGCCAGAAAAGGAAAGGGACTTTCCAGTACAAGACAGATTTATAGCCTAGAATTCAAAAGTAGAACCTAATTCTAAATCCTGTGTCCTTGACAACAGATTGTTTTATTATTATGAGAAAAGTCTGGTTTGAATAGATGAAGTTGAGAGAACTTGGAGTTTGGAGATCAGCTTATAAAGTATATAAAAAAGATGAAGAGTGAAACAAAAACACAATAATGAAACCAAGAGGGCAATGCCAGGGTGTAGTGAAGCCACTGATTTTTTTTCCCTCCCCCGAGGAAATTGGAGTCCAGTGACTTGCCCAGAGTCACACGCTAGGAAGTGTTGTGTCTGAGGTCAAATTTGAACTCAGGTCCTTCTGACTTCTAGGCTGGTGCTTTATCCACTGTGCCACCTAGCTGCCCCCAATCCACTGATGATTTTTGAGTAGCAAAAAGAAATACGGTTAGTCAGGGGTGCATCATTTTGGCAGCTGGATGATCTAGGAACTTGGTATCAATTGCAAGGATCCCTGATGGTTGTATATTGACTTAGAAAACCACCTTAACATCCATTTTTCATTGAATTTTTATTTTGTTCAATTTTTCCAGTTACATTTTAATC
>JAJPUD010020775.1:0-24094 GCA_023553655.1 Myrmecobius fasciatus | reverse complement strand
TCATGAAGGAGACAAACTAAATTGTTGCAGGTGTGTGAAGCTGAAATCTCTAGCCAGGGAGTGTGGTTCTATCATCCACTGTGCAGATGGAAGGCTTAACATGCAGTTACACAAGCCAAAGCCTGAGGAAACAGTTGACTCTTGCACCACCTCCCTTAAAGCTGAGGGACCACATTTTGCAAGATAGAAACCCAGGTGGAGGGAATAGGCACTGTGGGCAGGGCCAGGTAGAGCCAAGTTGAGCCCTGGGGTGGAGCCTGAGAGACTGGAGGTGGGACCCTAGGTTTAGGAATGAGGCCAGGCTGAGGTGGCTTGGAGCCTATTGACAAAGGTGGGTGAGAGTAGAAGGCAGAAATGAGTGGTAGAAACTACATAAAAAAGAGCAGGAGCAAAGGTTTAAGGATTATGAAGAACAGTCTTCAATTTCAAGGCAACCCAGTGAGAGGAATGCTACAATGAGGGTCCTGAACTGGGGGCTTCTCTGCCATCACTGCCTCCACATGGAGGATCCCTCAGCAGGACAAAAAAAAAAATAAATGCCAGGCCAATCAACTCTGGCACTTCCATATGTTCTTTCATCTTTTTCCTTTTGCCTTGGGAGGGGGGAATTAAAAAAGAAGAAGAGGAAGAAGACTGGAACATAGAATTATAGGATTTAGATTCAGAAGATAATTTTTAAAACTTTTAAAATAACTTGATAACTGTTTCAATGTAATTTGTTTTCTTTGTGATTCCATGTACTTTATTTTGTGTATTTAAAGACATGATTCTGAGAAAGAGTTCATAGCTTTGATCAATCAGACTGCCAATGTGTATATGTGTAATACAAAAACAAAAAGTCAAAAATCTCCAATCAAATCTCCTTTTACGAGTGATGAAGTGGTCTGTCTAAGATCTTATAAGTGTCGGAGCTGGAATTTAAACCCAGGTTTTAGGTTTACATTGCTTTTCAGGTAGGAAGGAATATTCTGGACATCAAAGCTGGGCATTTGATATCTCCCTGAAATCCTTCCTGGCTCCCAGAATCTCTGTTCCCTGCATCCAGGTCTTCATTGATTTGGTCTATAAAATGAGGGGATGGATGACATATTTTCAACCCTATAAGAGGAACATCAGAGATCATCTCATCTTACAACCTCATTTTCCAGATAAGAGATTGTCTTGCTTAATGCCAGCTAGTGGAAGAACTGGTCCACGGGCTTTTTGTCAACACAGGTCAGGGAAGCGGGACATTTGCCTCAGAATTCTTGGGTGCTAGTTCTCCTTCACCCTCTCCAGATCTTTCACCCCTGTCCCCATCAAAGCCAGGATCCTAGCACCTCTCTAAGTGAGACCCCAGAGCCAAATTACACGTCAAGCCCAAGAAAGCCTCAAGCTCTTTCTGAGAGGTATAGACCAGATTACCTACAAGCTCCTGCAGATGGATATTTCTTTATCCCAGCCGTGGCCCCTCACCTTCTAGAGGCATCTGTTGAAAAGCCCAAAGCTGAACTGTCTAACTTGTGCCCAGAAACTGGTGGAGAGAGGTTCAGGTCTTCAGTTTTCCCTAGAAATGAAGTGATTTCTTCATGAAAAATCTCTTGACCAAGGACTGGGGACAAGAGGACAGGCTGCTCTAGGCACCACTCCATGGATGCTCACTTTTGCAAAATGCAAGATGTCCCAGGAACCTTGCTACAATGCTAGTAGCTATTGGTCACAAAACAATTGCTTTCCCAAATTGCAAAAATAGATTGGATCTCTATCCACATATGGCCAGAGATCCCTTGAAGGTTCTTATACTCAGCCATTCAGGACATCAAACTCCTACCAACCTGTCTGTTTGCCATGAAATAGGGATATGACAGAATGAGCAAAGAGGTCAGAGGGCTAAGGGGACATAATTATGAGATCCAACTTTCTACTGCTTCAGAAAATGAACTGAGGGTGGCACAGTGGATAGAGCACCAGCCCTGAAGTCAGGAGGATCTGAGTTCAAATCTGGTCTCAGACACTTAACACTTCCTAGCTGTGTGACCCTGGGCAAGTCACTTTTCCCAATTGCCTCAGGAAAAAAAAAAAGAAAGAAAGAAAATGGTCTAAAAGAGAGGAACAGGGTAGATAGCAATAATAACAATAGCAACAATAATAATAGCTAATGTTTATGTAGCACTTTAAGACTTACAAAGCATTTCACATATATTATATCATTTGATCTACACTATCACCTTGTGAAATAGATGCTATCCAGAACCAGGAATACATTGTACACAGTAAGAGCAACATTGTATGATAATCAACTCTAACAGATGTAGCTCTTCTCAGTCAGTGATCCAAGACAATTCCAAAGAACTCCCTGCCAGCCACATCCCAAGAAAGAACTATGGAATCTCAATGCAGATCAAAGCACACTATTTTCACTTTTTGGGGGAGGAAGGATGATTGAGGTTCCTTTTATTCTATTTCTTATTTCACATCATGACTAATATGGAAATATGTTTAATCTTGAAAAAGAGAAAAAGGTGCTGTTATTAACATTTTACAGATGAGGAAACTTTGGCTGAGAGGTTAACAGGGTAACAAAACCAGTGAGTGAGGCAGGATTTAAACTCAGGTTTTCCTGATTTGGGGTCTTACTATCCCTGGCCTGGAGCTTTCTGAAGTCTATCCCTCAGTGGTCACAGTACTTTATTATTGCTACTGCTCCAAAAGTCTGTTCAAGAAGTCATGATGATGGCAAGTCTATCCCCAAATTGGCTATCACTGGATCTATGTACTCCAACCCAGATTTTCAGTTCACGAATTCCTGCCCCACCATGTCATCAAATGCCCCTGCTCTCCCAAAGGAGCTATGGAGGATACTCTCTGACACTGGCTCAGCAGAAAGACCCCTTCTTTAGGATTCTAAAAAAGCAAAGAATTTCAAAAAGGAAATAAATTCAGATTTCCCATAGGCGTAGCTCCTGCTTTATGGGGGTCCTTCATTGGTGAGGCGTTTTTGAAACCTAAAGAGCTTTACCATCATGGGGAAAAGGATGGTAGTCCTGAAAGGGGGAGATGCTTTGATTATATTTTAGTCCTATCCTTATTTCCTGCTCCATGTCTGAGTCTGGGGACAGGGGCAGAAGCTGGGTGGAGGGAGCAAAGCTTGGGAGCAGCCACTCTATCTGGAGCTGTTATTTTTCTCCTTAGCTGGCCCCTTCCCTCAGATCAGCTCTCCCCTTGAAGGTAGGCCCTGAGACCATGGATCCAGAGGGAGGGGCTGCCTTATCAGGCAGGAAACACTAAGCTCTGGACACATCCTGCCCCTCTCCAAAGTAGCTCCCATCAGCAGGCCCCAGCAGGAAAACACTCAGCAGCTTGTCTCGCTCCTCCACCCTCTCTGCCTCCCCCTTCTTCCACTCCTTCAGCCTCTTCTTTATAGCTGAGCAAAACCTAGGAGGGAGGAGGAGAGAGTCCTTGCTAAAATGAGTCCACTTTGGGTCCATTCTGGAATAGCAAAGGTCTGCCCTGTGCTCCATGGCCCTCTGTTTCAGTCTCTCCTGATTCTTTTCTATTCCTGCCCTCTCTTGGCCATCAATCAATCAACAAGCATTTATTAAGTGCCTATTGTGTGCCAGGCACTGTACTGATGATCTCCAACACTCTATCAACTGTCTCAAGATTGTCTCTTATTTTTCCTCTAGACCCCTTAGATGCCCTCTTTGGCACTGCTCATAAATGGAGTTTGACCCTCCCTTGCTTCCTGAGGGCAAGGGGTATGCCAGGTTTGACAGGAATAAGAGACAAAAGGCATTTACTCCAAAGGCTTCCTCTGTGAGTAAATCTTACTTAGAGGATCTAGGTACCCTCTCTGAAGAATAAGTGTTTCAGATTTTAATCAGGATCCCTTTTTTGCCACCAGGCTGATCCTAGGCAGGGTTTGGTGGTGGGGAAGTGGAAGGATTGGGGGTAGGGGAGGTCATGGTGGCAGGAGACAACAGCCCTTCCTGCTTACTGGAGCCTATGACTGAGCCACAGAGTTTCCAGCTAATTGATGACAGACTGAAGAAAGTCATCACCTGTTCCCTGAAGCCTTGAGGAAATGGAATCTCCTGGGAGCATACCTCTCCCCTTTCCCTTCCCCTCTCCCACAGGCTTCCAGACAGGCCCAAATCCAAGACCATTTGGGAAGGGTGAGGTAACCATTATTCTTCCGGACTAGTATTTCAAATGGTAAATGTAATTTAAATTTGGGTAGCCATTTCTCTCTTTGCCTCACTTCCCACAAGGCAGAATGGTGATCACCTAACTGCAGCTAACACCATTGTGGTTCCCTGAGAAAGAATACAACTTTCATCTGTCCAAAGAGGACATTGATTCTAGTAGCTGTTATCTACAGATCGCCAGGTCACTCCCCTTCCTTCTTCAATAAGTACAATACTTGGTTTGCAATTTTTCTCCCCTCTTTAACTCCTGCCCTCATGTTAAGGAACTTTAAGATACATGTTGACCTTCAAATACTCTTAACTTCTCAGTTACCATCTACCTTTCCATGAATTAAACATCCAAGTCACCTCAGCCACACACAAAGGTTGTCCTATATCACCAAAAGTACCACTCCGTATTCAAGAATTCTAAAAAACCCTTATTTTACTAAAATCTGTTGACATCATCTCTCCCTCTTCCCTCCCTTACAAAACCATCCATACTTTGACCTCTGATCCCTTGATCCCTCAATTGTCTCCCAGGCCATTTCTTGAGCACTAACCATGCTTTCTTTTTTTCTCCATCTTGACCCCTTGGTGAACCAATCCACACTGGAGAGAAGTGTCCTTCTTTTGAATTCCTTATCATTTTGGCGCTGCACCTCAACAAGCCTCAGTCTTTAACTATCAGCAGCTTTCATTCTCACACACATACTGCTGAATGAAATTACATAATTGTGATTTGGGCCACTACAAATTTATATTACCAACCTCAACTGGGAAGACTTGTGTGAAATAATGAAAAAATGGAACAAGTAGAACCAAGAGTAGAGCAATATTGTTCAAAGAATAATTGTGAACCAAGTTTTTCTGAATATTATAAATACTGAAATCAACTACAAAGGACCAATGAAGAAAGACACAATTCACCTCCAGAGACAGAACTAGTAAACAAAAGTATGCATAGTATAGATTTACATATATTTATAAATCTGTGTCAAATAGTGGCCTTCTCTAGTGCAGGAAAGAGGAAGACAATTTGGAATTTAAAATGTAATTCCAAAAACTCAATAATTGTTTTAAATCTTCCTTTGAACCTTCATCCTTACTTTAGTCAGAGCCTCCACTTTCTCTTCTCTCATTCTCTTAGTCCTTGTCATCCAGTTTCTGACCTTATCATTCCACTGAAATTGATTTCTCCATAGTTACCAATGATCTCTAAATTGCCAAATTTGCCAAATCCAATAGCTTTTTCTCCATCCTTATTCTTTTCAACTTTTCTGCAGTTTTTGACAGTGTTTATTATTCTTCTCTCTAGGTTTTTAGGACCCCACTGTGTCCTGGCTCTCCTCCTCCCCATAGACTTCTCCTTCTCCGTCTCCTTTGCTGAAATCTCTTCCAGATCACACTCTCTAACTCTACTTGTCCCTCAAAGTTCTTCCTTTGGCCATCTTCTCTTCTTCCTTTATACTATTTCACTTGGTGAACTCATCAGCTCTCATGGATTTAATTAGCACCTTTATGTTGCTGATTCTCAAATCTTACCCAAACACTTTGCTTTTCAGATATCTTGAACTGGATGTTCACTAGACATCTTAAACTCACCATATCCAAAATGGACCTCAGTATCTTTCCACCTAACCCTGTCCCTTCCTACCTTCCCTATTACTATAGAGGACAACAGCATCCTCCAAACCCTCAGGCTCCCAGCTCCTCACTATCTGTCACTCTTCCATAGCTAATCATTACCAGGATCTTTCCATTTCACTTTTTACAACATCTCTTCACTCTGCCTCTTTATCTCCTCTGACACTGTCACCACTCTGGTGCAGTCCCTCAGGTTTGAACTTTTGTAATAGTCTGCTGCTGAATCTGCCTGTTTCAAATCTCTTCCCATTCTAATCCATCCTCCATTTAGTCACTAATGTGATTTTTTCTAAAGCCTAGATCTGACCATCTCAACCCACTCCTTCCTCAATAAATTCTAGTGGTTCCCTAGTGCTTCCAGGAACAAATACAAAATCCTGTCTTTGGCATTCAAAGCCCTTCATAATCTAGCTTTCTCTTATCTTTCCATTCTTGTTACACCTTATACCCTTCCATGTACTCTTTGATCCAGTAATACTGATTTCCTAGCTGTTCTACAAGCAAAACACTTCATCTCTCTATTCTAGATATTTTCTCTGTCTATCCCTCATGCCTACAATACTCTTCCTCCTAAATGCCACCTATTGGCTTCCTTGGCTTCCTTTAAGTCCCAAATGAAATCCCATCTTTGACAAGAAACTATCCCCAATCTTTCTTAATTCTTAATTGACCTTTTCTTCAATTAATTGTTCCCTGTTTATCCTGTATATCACATCTCTCCCATAAAATTGTGAGCTCTTTAAAGGGACCTCTTTTTGTATTCCTTGCACTTAGAACAGAACCTGGTATATAGTAGGCACTTAATAAATGTTATTCATTGATTGTTATCTATTCTCTAGGTAATGAGGAGAAAATGAGAACAAATATGTAAGAGTATCATACCAATAGAATCAATTATCCTTAAAGAAAAAGAGGTAGCCTGGTATAGTAGCTGGAATGCTGAATATAGAGTTAGAAAAACCTGATTCAAATCTTGCCTTGAATATTTACTAGTTCTATGACCACGTGTACTTCATGACAATACGATTTCGTTTGCTAATCTGTCATGTGAGAAAAGCACATAGTAGATGCTCAACAAATGCTTATTGACTTAATTCACATGATTTTGAGAGTATATAAGTTTCTTGAGGACAGAGACCATTTCCCTTTTACATATTTCAAACACCCAGACAAGAATATAGTAAGTGCTTAATAAATACAGGTTGTTTGGCTGAGAATTAAATGAAATAATGTATATAAAGCAACATATAAATGTCAAGGAGTCATTGTGGCTTCCTGTCCAACTACTTTGATTTTTTATTAAAATTTCTTTCTAGAATCAGTATTCTACTACTTTTCCCACCCATGCCCTTTTCCCAACTTTTACCTTACCACCTGTCATGGCTAGGCTCTAAAGGCCAGGTTGAACAATAAGATTCTCTTTGCTCTGAAAAGATACTTTGGAGACTACTACAGTCCCATTTTCCAACTTTCCCCAACTAAGTCTCTTGTTGTACCCCCTGAAAAAGCAATAGCACCATGGGCCTGATATTGAAAATGGAATTCATGATTTATGTATGATTTAGACAAGAGGACCTCTAGAGTCCCATCCAGCTTGATTACATGATTTTATGATGGCTGCCCCAGAACTGCTTTGATGCTCTGTTATTTTTCATCTCTCAAGAATCATAGGTGTGCACAGAATTTCTGGCCAGCTTGTCTTAGAAGAGGAAAGTATTTACAGGAGTTACAGTGTCCTAGACTAGAGACCCATGACATTTCGTAGTGCCCAGAGAGCAGTGCAGAAGAGGGAGAAATATTCTGCTACTGACCATCTAACTCCTATGTAGATTAATTATATTTAATAGAAAGTGCCTTGACTTTATACATTTCTTCAAGAATCTTTAATAAGGAGTTCATAAATATTCTCTCACAGAGCCTCTTCCAAAAAGATCTATGTGGGTTCAGAGGACTAAGGAGTTAGCAGTCCTATTTTGGGGGGTTTTTTTTCAAGTGGAAAAATTAAATTATTTTTACATCATCAAAAAATGACAGAACCAACACCGGGATATAGTTCCCATGGAGACCTTCCACTTAGTTATCTTGAGAAAGACATTTGCCTCTCTGTATTTCAATTTCCTTCCTTGTAAAAAAGAGAGTGATTTTATGTAGGTAAAATCACACTGTTTCACAGGAAGTTTATAAAGATTAAATTAGAAGGATGCTTTGAAGGCTGTAGGGGTAATAATGGGAGTGATGTGGTGATATTAGTGGGGTGATAGTGATAGGTGTTATGGCATTAATGGCAATGAGGCTGGAAGAGATGGTGATGATAGGGTAGTATTGGTAGGAAGGATGATATTGATAGAGTAGTGTTGGTGGTGGTGACATGGTAGAGATAGTACGGTGGTATTAATATAGGGTGCTGGTAGTATTCCTGGTGATGCTTCTGGTGCACAGTGACTATGATTGTGATGGCGTAATGGTAGTGATAATGCTAATGATGAAAATAATGAAATGTTGATGAAAATGATGATGGTGATAGGAAAGAGGAGATAGTAGTGGTGGCCATGGTGATGATAATGATAACAATAATGATAGTGGTTTGTTCAGTCATCTGGCCCTTTGTGACCCTATTTGGGGTTTTCTTGGCAAAGATACTCAAATAGTTTACCATTTCCTTAAATGGCTTGCTTAGGATCACACAGCTGGTGTCTGAGGCTGGATTTGAATTCAAGTCTTCCTGATCCCAAACCTGACCTGTTCACTGCACTATTTACCTGCCCCAAATAATAATGATACCCTGCCCACATATTCCACCAGGAAAAAATACCTACTATTTCAATTCAGTTCCCTCATGGGTAAATGCTCAAATTACAATAGCCTGCCTACTCCAAGTGCCTTACCTCCCATTACTCCATGCCATGAGTATTTTACAATCTATTTCCTTTGATACCTCACAGTTTAAAGAGATAACAGGAAGCTCTTGGAAAGAATCCCAAAGAGAAATATCACAAAATGATTAAATGATAATTACAGTGACCTATGGTTTTATTAGTATGTACCATCATGTAGGAACTCCTTTGACAGAGGCAGGCTGCAATGGGTCTACCATGTGTAGATTTAAAGAGGTAACTGAGACTAGTAGAGATCAAGTGGCTTTGTTCTTGGTAAGTATGAGAGGCAGGATTTAAAAAAACGGGACTTCCTGACTTCAAACCCAGTATTACACCATTAGGCCATCTCTAAAAAGGCCTAAAATGTAGTATGAATGAGAACAAGGGGTAAAAGACCTAAGATGACAATCTAGAAAACAGAAACTAAAAAGTAACAGATCTTCAAGTATATAATTTAAGAATGTCGAGTCCTTGTTTCCCCATCTCCAGTGAGGATGGAACAAGAATAAACAAGCTTACACTGTGGCAAAAAAGGATTAATATTAGCTAAAAGGCAGAACTTCTTGACAATAGGACCCATTAAGCATTAATCTATCTTAGTGAGGGAAAGCTTCCTTCCCTGGAGGCTTTTAAAAATAAAATGGAAAGCAACAGTCTGTGTCTGGGATGACTTGTAAAGCAGCTCTACTCTAAGTAACAAGGTAAATTAGATGATCTTTCTTCAAACCTAGAATTTTACAATTTTTTTTATTCCTGTCAGTCAGTAAAGCATTTATTAAGCACCTAATTTATCCCAGGAAGTGTAAGAAGGGCCAGGGATATAAAGGTGATGAACAGACTCTGCTCTCAAGGAGCTCACATTCAAATAGGGACAACAGGCAGACAAACTATATACAGGATAAATAGGGAATAATCAACAGAGGGAAGGCACTAGAATTAAGAGATATTGGGAAAGTCTTCCTGTAAAAGGTAGATTTTGGCTCAGACTTGAAGGAAACCAAGAAGGAGAGATGAGGAGGAAGAACATTCCAGAGGGAGAGCATTTCAGGCATCAGGTACAGTCAGGGAAAATATCCAGAGAAATGCTTGTTCCAGGAATTGAAAAGAAGGCCAGTGTCATTGTGGAACTGAGGAAGGTAGGGAAGAAGGAGAGAGCAGGTTGCAAGAAAACTAGAAGGGGGTAGAGGGAAGGTGTGCTATGTGATAAAGACTTTGAATGCCAGAGTTTTGTATTTGATCATAAAAGTGATGGGGACTTACTGGACTTTATTGAGGTATGATGTGGTTGCATCTGCACTAAAGGATAATCACTTTGGCAGCTGAATAGAGGATGGATTGGAGTGGTAGGTCAAATCACCAACAAGCTATTGCAATAGTCAAAATGTGAGATGATGAGGATCTGCACTGTCACCATCTGAGGAGATGTATTTGAGAAAAGTTGCCAAGTGGGCATACTGAGACTTCATTAAGTATCTGAGGCTGCATTTTATAAAAGACCAAACATATTTAGTCAGGTGGCAAAATAAGTAGCATTATCACATTGGGGACTTCTTTATAGTTGTCATTTCAGGGGAAAATTAGAGCTGCTGTCTCTATATATTTTATCCTTGGCAGATATATCTATTTTTTTGCATCAATTCTTGTAGCAATCTGATGAAACCTGTGGACCCACTATCAGAATCATTTTTCAATTTGAAAATATTTTCAACTATTTTCAATTATATTTCAATAATTCAATAAAATACTAAGTTTAAGTTAGAATTAGGGATTCCTTTTCTTTTTGAGAGAAAGTACTTGAAGTCTGCTTCTGAGGTTTAGGAAGAAGAGCAAGGATATACCATACAATGGGGGAGATACAGCTGAGAGAGCTCAACAAGGAGCAGATGTGGAAAAGCAGTGTGAGAAGATCTCTAGAAGATATTGGCAGCCCTGCACTGCTGGAGGCTTACATTATCCTTCCACAAGTGGATGCTGACCTCCTATAGTCCTCCACATTTTCCCCATGAATATATTTGCATGAGTCTTATTGTGTTCACTCTTCCCACTGACAGTGTATATATTTGGAGGAGAGCAAGTTTCAGGTTCTATGGCTATTCTTTGTACTATGCTAGTTCATTAGATGACTTTGCTTTGAACTAATTGTGTCTTCTAGTTGAATAGTAAAACTAACCACTCAATGGGGGCTGAACCACATTGAGGGGATGAAGACTCAGTGAATACATTGAAATTGGAGTGGCTTTTCTGGGTAATCAATGTGCTCTGTTGATATACTATATCCTCATTGCTTCCAATACTTTCTCCTGGATACAAACAGACCAAGTCTAATCTCTCTTCTAGGTAATAGCCTTAAAAACTTAAAACAGCTATCAAATTCTTCCTTTGTTTTTTTGTTTTGTTTTGGTTTTTTATTTTTTGTTTTTTCTCCATAGACTAAACAACTTTGTAGGGGAAGTTAGGTGGTTCAATAGTCCTAGAGTCAGGTAGTCATCTTCCTGAGTTCAAATTCAGCCTCAGACATTATTTGTGGAACCCTGTGTGAGTTACCTAATTCTGTTTGTCTCAGTTTCCTCATCTGTAAAAATAAGCTGGAGAAGGAAATGGCAAAACATGACAATTTCTTTGCCAAGAAAATCCCAAATGGGGTCAGAAAAAGTTGGATATGACTGGAAACAACTGACCAACAACAACAACCTTTGTAATGTAAGCTCTTTGTTCAACTGGTCTGCATATGGTACACTGTAAATATCTTTAACCCTCTTTCATTGCCCTCGGATGGATGCTGTCTGGTTTGTCCTTCTTAAACTACAATATCTAGAATTGAACATAATAATATGCTCCATCTAGGGAGCAGACATCATCACTTTGTTCCTTGAAGATATACATACCTCTCTTATGCAATCCAAAATGGCATCAGATTTCTTGGCTGCTGGGTTGTAATGTTGACACATATTGAACTCAGTCCACCCAAACTCCCAAATCTTTTCCAGATAACAGTTGTCCAATCCTGTCTAGTCATACTTCATCCATTTTCTGTTTAAAAGTTGACTTTTAAAATTCAAATATAAAACTTTACATTTGACTCAGTTATTAAATGGCACTCTGATTTGATTCGGTTTAAATTTATTGAGAATTTTTGAACTGACTTTGTATCCCTCCTAGCTTTCTGTCATATACAAACTTGATAAATAGCAATTTATTCCTTGAACAGAGGTGGTGAGGCAGGACAGTGTATAGAATGCTAGGTCAGGAGTCAGAAAGATTCAACTTCCTGAGTTAAAATCTGACCTCAGACACTGACTAGCTATGTGACCCTGGACAAGTCACTTAGTCTCCACTAGAAACCTCCCTTCGGGTTAATATGGAATCAGTTAAATGACTATTCTTTTTTTTAATTTTTTTTTGTTTTTTTTTCTTTATTAAAGCTTTTTATTTGCAAAACATATGTATGGGTAATTCTTCAACACTGACCCTTACAAAGTTTCCATTACAAATTTTTCCCCCCTACTCCCTACCCCTCCCCTAGATGGCAGGAAATAGACTACATGTTAATTATATTACAATACTTGACAAGTCAAATATACGTATACATATTTCCACACTTATCATTGTTGTGGAAGAAAAATCGTATCTACAAGAAAAAAAAAATCAGAGAAAGGAAACACAATGCAAGCAAACCTCAATAGAGAGCATGAAAATGTTATGTTGTGGTCCACATTTCACATCCCTCTCTCTGGGTGTATATGGCCTTCTTCACTGAACAATTGGAAGTGGTTTGAAACATTTCATTGTTGAAGAGAGCCATGTCCATCAGAATTGATCATCATATAATCTTGTTGTTGCTGTGTATAATGATCTCCTGGTTCTGCTCATTTCACTCAGCATCAGTTCATGCAAGTATCTCCAGGCCTCTCTGAAATCGTCCTGCTGATCATTTCTTTCTTTCTTTTTTTTAATTAATACTTTTTATTTGCAAAACATATGCATGGGTAATTCCTAAACATTAACCCTTACAAAGCTTTCTGTTACAAATTTTTCTCCCCACCCCTCCCTTAGATGGCAGGATATTCACTACATGATAATTATGTTAGAATACTTAAGAAATCGAATATATGTATAGTTATTCCATCATTTTTTGTGCAGGAGAAATCGTATCTACAAGAGAGAATAATCCGATAAAGGAAATACAATGCAAGCAAACCTCAATAGAGAACATGAAAATGTTATGTTGTGGTCCATATTTCACATCTCTCTCTCTGGGTGTATATGGCTTTCTTCACCAAACAATTGGAACTGGTTTGAAGCATTTCATTGTTGAAGAGAGTGATGTCCATTAGAACTGATCCTCATATAGTATTGTTGTTGCCGTGAATAATGATCTCCTGCTTCTGCTCACTTCACTGAGCAGCAGTTCACACAAGTCTCTCCAGGCCTCTCTGAAATCGTCCTGCTGGTCATTTCTTACAGAGCAATAATATTGCATAACATTCATATACCATAATTTATTCAGCCACTCTCCAATTGATGGGCATCCGTTCAGTTTCCAGTTTCTAGCCACTACAAAAAGGGCTGCCACAAATATTCTTGCACATGTGGGGCCCTTTCCTTCTTTTATGATTTCTTTGGGATATAAGCCCAATAGAAACACTGCTGGGTCAAAGGGTATGCATAGTTTGATAACTTTTTGAGCATATCTCCAAATTGCTCTCCAGAATGGTTGGATCCGTTCACAGCTCCACCAACAATGGATCACTGTCCCAGTCTTCCTTCCCACATCCCCTCCAACCTTCATCTTTATCTTTTCCTGTCATTTTAGCCAATCTGACAGGTGTGTAGTGATACCTCAGAGTTGTCTTAATTTGCATTTCTCTGATCAATAATGATTTGGAGCACTTTTTCATATGATTATAAATAGTTTTAATTTCATCATCTGAAAATTGTTTGTTCATATCCTTTGACCATTTATCAATTGGAGAATGGCTTGAATTCTTATAAATATGAGACAATTCTCTATATATCTTAGAGATGAGACCTTTATCAGAACCCTTAAATGTAAAGATGATTTCCCAATTTGATGCTTCCCTCCTAATCTTGTCTGCATTAGTTTTGTTTGTACAGAAACTTTTTAACTTAATATAATCAAAATTATCTATCTGGTGTTCAGTTAAGAGTTCCAGATCTTCTTTGGACATAAATTTATTCCATCTCCACAGGTCTGAGAGGTAAACTATCCTATGTTCCTCTACTTTGGTTATAATATCACTCTTTATATCTAGATCATGAACCCATTTAGATCTTATCTTGGTGTGCGGTGTTAGGTGCGGGTCCAGCCTTAATTTCTTCCACACTAGTTTCCAATTTTCTCAGCAGTTTTTGCCGAATAGTGAGTACTTATCCCAAAAGCTGGGGTCTTTGGGTTTATCAAACACTAAATTGCTAACATTATTACCTAGCTTGTCCTGATATCCTATCCTATGCCACTGATCAACTGCTCTATTTCTCAGCCAGTACCAAATGGTTTTGATGACCGCTGCTTTATAATATAGTTTTAGATCTGGTACAGCAAGGCCACCTTCATCTGTCTTTTTTTTCACTAATTCCCTTGAAATTCTTGACCTTTTGTTCTTCCAAATGAACTTTGCTACTATTTTTTCTAGATCTGTAAAATAATTTCTTGGGAGTTTGATTGGTATGGCGCTAAATAAGTAAATTAGTTTGGGTAGTATTGCCATTTTTATTATATTCGCTCTGCCTACCCATGAGCACTTAATGTTTTTCCAATTGACTAGGTCTGATTTTATTTGTGTGGAAAGTGTTTTGTAGTTTAGTTCGTATAGTTTCTGACATTTTCTTGGCAGATAGATTCCCAAATATTTTATGCTATCATCCATTATTCTGAATGGAATTTCTTTTTCTATCTCTTGCTGCTGAACTTTGTTGGTAATATATAAGAATGCTGATGATTTATGTGGATTTATTTTGAATCCTACAACTTTACTAAAGTTGTGAATTGTTTCTAGTAGTTTTTTAGTTGAGTCTCTAGGGTTCTCTAAGTATACCATCATGTCATCTGCAAAGAGTGATAATTTGGTTTCTTCATTACCTACTCTAATTCCTTTTATCTCTTTTTCTTCTCTTATTGCCAAGGCTAACATTTCTAATACAATATTAAATAGTAATGGTGACAGTAGGTAGCCTTGTTTCACTCCTGATCTTATTGGGAATGGTTCTAATTTGTCTCCATTACATATGATGCTTGCTGATGGTTTTAAGTAAATGCTACTAATCATTTTAAGGAAAAGCCCATTTATTCCTATGCTCTCTAGTGTGTTTAATAGGAATGGGTGTTGGATTTTATCAAATGCTTTTTCTGCATCTATGGAGATAATCATATGGTTTTTGTTAGTTTGGTTATTAATATAATTGATTGTGCTGATAGTTTTCCTGATATTGAACCAGCCCTGCATTCCTGGTATAAATCCTACTTGGTCAAGATGTATTATCCTGGAGATAACTTTCTGTAATCTCGTTGCTAAAATCTTATTTAAAATTTTTGCATCAATATTCATTAGGGAAATGGGTCTATAGTTTTCTTTCTCTGTTTTCACCCTACCTGGTTTACCTATCAGCACCATATCTGTATCATAGAAGGAATTTGGTAGTATACCTTCTGTCCTTATTTTTTCAAATAGTTTGTATAGTATAGGAATTAATTGTTCTTTGAATGTTTGGTAGAATTCACATGTAAAACCATCTGGCCCTGGAGATTTTTTCTTAGGGAGTTGGTTAATAGCTTGTTCTATTTCTTTTTCTAAAATGGGGCTATTTAAATAATTTATTTCCTCTTCTGTTAACCTGGGCAATCTATATTTTTGTAGTTATTCCTCCATTTCATTTAGATTATCAAATTTATTGGCATAAAGTTGGGCAAAGAAACTCCTAATTATTACTCTAATTTCCTCTTCATTGGAGGAAAGTTCTCTCTTATTATTTTTGAGACTAACAATTTGATTTTCCTTTTTCCTTTTTCTTTTTTTTTATTAAAGCTTTTTATTTGTATAACATATATATGGGTACTTCCCCAACATTGATCTTTACAAAGCTTTCCATTACAAATTTTATCCCCAGTCCCCTCCCCTCCCCTAGATGGCAGGAAGTCCACTACATGTTAATAATATTGAAATGCTTGAGAAGTTATGCAAGAAAAAATCCTATCTACAAGAAAAAAAAGAATCAGAGAAAGGCAACACAATGCAAGCAAATGTCAATAGAGATCATGAAAATGTTACGTTGTGGTCCATATTTCATTTCCCTCTCTCTGGGTGTATATGGTTTTCTTCAGTGAACAATTGGAAGTGGTTTGAGACAATTCTTTGTTGCAGAGAGCCATGTCCATCAGAATTGATCATCATGTAATACTGTTGTTGCTGTATATGATGATCTCCTGGTTCTGCTCGTTTCACTCAGCATCAGTTCATGCAAGTCCCTCCAGGCCTCTCTGAAATCATCCTGCTGGTCGTTTCTTACAGAGCAATAATATTCCATAACATTCATATACCATAATTTATTCAGCCACTCTCCAATTGATGGGCATCCCTTCAGTTTCCAGTTTCTAGCCACTACAAAAAGGGCTGCCACAAACATTCTTGCACATGTGGGTCCCTTTCCCTCCTCTAAGATCTCTTTGGGATATAGGCCCAGTAGAAACACTGCTGGGTCAAAGGGTATGCACAGTTTGATAACTTTCTGAGCGTAGCTCCAAACTGCTCTCCAGAATGGTAAAAATAACAAATTTAAAAAAGAAAAAAAAGCACTCTGAACTTGGATTCGGCTTGGGTTTGAATCCTGGCTCTGGGTACTAGCTGTACAACTTTGTATAAAGGATTTAACCTTTCTGGATCTCATTGTCCTAAGTAAAATGGGGCTATTCGACCAAATGATATCTAGGGTCTCTTCTGGATCTTAACTCTATTATGCAAGGTAAGTTTATTTCTATATCATTAAATAAGTTATAGATCAAGAAGGACTCTCCAGGAAGAAAAAAAAAAGGATGCAGAGAGTAATTGGAGAAGATTTTTTTGGTAGCCTAGGGGGTTTCCTCATTAAAATATAGTTTTTTTTCTTTTTTGGTAGCTTTTAGAATCTTTTTTTTCACAAAGGCTGAGATGGGAAAACTTGTTTCTGTAGAGACTCAGTAATACAATGGGAAAAAAATCTATTAAGGGATACATTCAATTAAAAGATCAACTTACTGGTCTTCCTTAAAAAAAAAAAAGTTGATAAAATTGAAAAGGGAAAGGAAAACAAGAGTGGAAAGAGGAGACAGTATATAAGGAAAAAGAAAAAAGACAGTAAAGAGGAGGTTCTGAGGCAAATATTAGAAGGTGAACTGTGTTCACTTTCTAAGACAGTTATAATCTGCATTTATAACTATCTTTTAAAATATGAATTGCTTCATGAAGTGACTCACAATTCTACAACTTTTTGTAGAATTGTGATGGCCAAGTCAACTCAACTTTCTAGGGAAGAAATTATTTTCTAAGTTGCAAAAATAGTGACTTGAGTTTGTTCCTAACTATAGGGTGAATTTAAGAGCTAGATCTTGTCTGAGGCTCCCAGCTCTCACTATGAACTGGTCAAACCTCAAATGCCTTCTCTAGTGTCCCCTAGCATTCTACTTTTCTCCCTCACTTGAGAGCATTTAGAGGAATATTAAAGGTATAATAGAACTCTTTGCTCATGATTGATTCTGTGTACAGTTTAAACAATGAATAGACAATTCTAACTTTTACTTTCCTCCCTGCAGGTCTTGCAAATAATTAGTCTGTTGACAAAATACCTGAAAAGGATGTAAAATTATATATAAAAAGAGGATCAACTGAACACAGAAGATGCTCCTTAGGGATTCTGTTTTGTTTTTAAAGAGAAAAATACATAAATGCTGAAAACAGTACTACTTTACTTCCAAAAGAATGAGATGATTAAAAACAGGTGAGATAGTTGGAGCTCAACTCAAGGAGTTAATAAAATGGAAGGGGGTAAGATAGAGAGAAATATGTATAAACAAGTAATAGAATATGATTAAATATAAAGAACAGATATAGAATATTTTAAAATAAATTTGAGGAAGAAGAGGTTTCCAGAAGAGGCCTTTTCTGATGTTGAAAGTAAAGATACCTTTCTTTCTGGCTGCTTGCAGTATTTAAAAAAAAAAAAAATTAAAGATACCACCAGAATTAATTCTTAAAGGAGGAAGGAGTAGAAAAGCCCACTTTTGGCTAAAGGGAAAATGAATAAAGGCAAGGATATTAACAGGGGATAGAGAACTGTCCAGCATACCTGGCAGAGAGTCCAAGAAGATGAATACTACACAAGAAATGTGGAAAAGTAAAATAGACATGAGCCTAAAGAAAACAGTAAAGAAATAGTTTTTGTAAACAAAAAGGCAAGCTTACTCCTTATCATATAAAGATCAGTTGAAAGAACTGGGAAAGAGAAGTTTCAGATGACAAACAATAAAATTCATAATATACAGTATTTGAAGGACTGTTAAATTAAGAATAATTAGACTTGGGTTGAGGGAAGAGGGGGTTGAGATTTGGCACCAGAGGGCAAAAAATTAAGAATGGAAACTAAAGCCCTTCAGTTGGATTATACTATACTGTCATTATACATACTCCACTACACAGGTAATATCTTGCAGTCAACCAACCAATCACCAAGTAGTCTGTTTTGAAAATGTCTGTTCAGTTGTTAATTAAGCAAGAAATCTCAGGACATGGGGATAAAAATCTTTAATTCACCGAGTATTTACTGCAACTTAGTAAGCTTATAACCTGCATATGCAAAATGTTCGACGCTAGCCTATACTTGAGATAGTGTCAGA
Source organism: Myrmecobius fasciatus (assembly GCA_023553655.1). NCBI lineage: Eukaryota > Metazoa > Chordata > Mammalia > Dasyuromorphia > Myrmecobiidae > Myrmecobius > Myrmecobius fasciatus. The sequence goes on along the minus strand of JAJPUD010020775.1, from coordinate 5,522 downwards.
AGTAGCTATCTATATCTAACAATCCATATTTAAAACTATTTCTTTGGGATCTATTAATATGTTTGATATTACGTAAGTCTGTCTTACTAGTTTGTTTCATTTCAACTCAACCCTTCTCAAACCAAATTCCCCATAAAAGCAAGCATATTGGTTATTTCAGAAAGACTATTATGCAAACCAATAAAAGAAACTAAGCAGCAGGAAGGGTAACTGCCAGACTAGTACCAATATGCTCAGTACTTCAGCAAATATGCCTCAGACTCAAGTAACTTTTTTTCCTTTCTCCAAAAACCAAGACAGCTGAGCCATTTCCATCCCCAGTGAGGGGGAAAAAAAAACAAAAAAACAAACAAAAAAAAAACACTAAACCATAAATCAAGCCTCTATTGAGACAAGTAGAACACATTTAACATGCACAAAAATCAAATTTTTCAAAAGAAAAAAGATATGTCTGAACAATAATTTTACTGGGACATTAAAGATCTTTAGTAAACTATTTCAAACAATGTTAAAATTTGAAGAATGACAATAAACTAACATAATTAATCATTCTCCTGAACAATTAAAAGCTGAAGAAATTCAGAACCTGGAAACAGATTCAAAAGAAAGCAGTAATTTTTTTTCCTGTAGTATAATAATTAGATTTAACTGTGCTGAATACTAAAGGTTTTATGTAAGATTTTATTTCTTTGAATATACTTATAAAGACATGATGAAATGACCAAAATTATATCCTGTGGAAGCACATTACCTTACGTAGAAACAAATTCCTACACTACAAATATGAAGCCTAAAATGTCTTTGACAATTCAGTAGATAAACTCAAATGTAAGGTGATCATCATTATAAGTAAATTATTACTCAATCATCCAGTCATAATGCTGCTCCATAAATATTTAAGAACAATGTCTTTAAAATGTGTCAAACAATCACATCCAATCAAAATAGAGAATGAAGTACATAAGAAATAAAAACCATATGATAAAGAGTATAAAATACATCTCTCTCTCATCCTGTCTGCTAGTGGAGGTACAGAAAATATATCTGTTGTTCAGTCTAAAAAGCAATCACTTTATCCATCTTGTGTAATCATCTGCCATATATTTAACAAAAAGAAAAGTAGGATAGTAAGCTATCTCAGATAGACTAAACCAAAGTTAAGATGAGAAGAGTAATAACAACAATTAAAAACTCCTAAAGACCAAGACAACAACTCTAATTCTGTAAGTGCTAAGAATTCTAATTTTTAAAAAATTAAATATAATATTTAAGCAATGACAATTTACTTTCTATCCCTCCTACTACATGCCCACTCCTTCCCCCAATGAGAAAATAAGTAAAACAAAACAAATTTATATAAATTAGCAAAACAAATTCCCACACTGATCATGTCCAAAAAAGATACTGTCTCAATTTTCATTCTACGTCCTTTTGATTTGGGAGTGGGCAGCATATTTAAATCATCACGAGTCCTCTGGAATTGTGGTCAGTCATTTTGCTGAAAAGAGTATTTTAAGACTTTTAGAGTTGGTTATCTTTTTTTTTTTTTTTTTTTGCTGAGGCAATTGGGGTTAAGTGACTTGCCCAGGGTCACACAGCTAGGAAGTGTCTGAGACCAGATTTGAACTCAGGTCCTCCTGACTTCAGGGCTGGTGCTCTAACCACTGCGCCACCTAGCTGCCCCTAGAGTTGGTTATCTTTATAATATTGTTGTTACTGAATAAACTGCTCCATGGCATTCACTTGACATAACTAGTTCATAGATACCCTTTTATTTTCTAATTCTTTGCCAATGCAAAAGAAATGCTATAAATATTTTTTATACACATGGGTCATTTTCCTCTTTCTTTGATCTTTTTGAAATACAGACATAGCAGTGGTATTGCTGGGTGAGAGGGTAAAAATAGTTTAATAGCTTTCTGGACATAGTGCCAATTTAGAGCTCCGCCAAGAGTGCATTAATGCCCCTATTTTCCCATAACCCCTCCAATATTTGTCATTTTCCATCTTTCTTCTACTTAGCCAATCTCAGGGATGTTTAATGGTACCTTAGAAGTTTTGAAATTTGCATTTCTCTAATTATTGGTGACTTAAAACTTTTTTTTTTTTCATATGGCTATTGGTAGCATGGATTTCTTTTTCTACAAACTTTTTATATGCTATTAAGATGTAGTAATTTGGGGTGGTTCTTAATCTTATAAAAATGACTCATTAGGTCCTTATATATCATGAAGTTTTATTCCAAAGATTTTTTTCCTCATTTACTTGCTTCTCTCCTAATTTCAGGTGCATTGGTTTTGTCTGTGCAAGAACTTCAAATTTTATGAAATAAAAATTATTTTATCATTTGCGATTTCCTTTATATCTTATTTGGTCACGGATTCTACCCTTATCCATAGATCTGGCAGGTAATTTCTTCCTTGCTCCTCTAATTTATTCACAATGTTACTTAACAGCTTTTGTTAAATATTAAGTTCTTACTGTGATAACCGGGATCTTTGTGCTCATTAAATACCAGGATACTGCATTATTTTTGTTTATAGTATATATTTAATCTATTCCAATTATTGTCATCATCATCATCATTATCATTTTTATTGTGCTTACTATGTGCCAAGATTGTGCTAAGTTCTTTACAAATATTATCTCATCTGAACTTCAAAACAACAATGGAAGGTAAACCATACTATTATCCTCGTTTTACAGTTGAAGAGACTGAGGCTATATCTGGACTCAGGTTTTCTTCACTCTAAGTTAATTAAGTTCTCTATCCATTATGCTACCTAGATATCTAGATCAACCTTTCTACTTCTTAACTAGTACCAGAATTGTTTTGATAATTATTGGTTTATGATATCACCTTGAGATCTGATACTATGAAGCTCCCTTTCTTCCCACTTTTTCCCCCCATTATTTTTCATGAGATTCTTGATCTATTATTATACTTCTAGGTGAGTTCTGTTCTCTCTACCTTTATAAAGGAATACTTTGGTAATTTGATGTTTATGGCACTATAGCTCAATCTTAATGGCATAAAATGGTCATTTTTTTTTGTTATATTGGTCCAGCTAATCCATAAGCAATTAAATTAACATTTCACCGATTAATGAGATCTCTGTGTAAAAAGTGTTTTGTAGTTATAGTCATGTAATTCCTATGTGTGTCCTGGCAAGTAGATTCTCAAGTGTTTTATACCTTTGGCAATTATTATCAATAGAATTTCTCTACCTACAGATTTTGTTGTTAATGAATAGACACACATGATTTATGTAAGTTTATTTTATATCTTGCAACTCTGTTGGAGTTATTAATATTTCAATTACTTTTTGATTGACTCTCTAGTATTCTCCAAGTAGACCACCATATCATCTACAAAAGTACTAATTGTGTTTTCCTCTTTAATGAAGTTTTTCAAACGAACTCAAGAAATTTTAAAAATAGAAGTTTAAATAAGTTACTTGCACTCAGGGAATGACACCACTTTTCTGATGCTCAGCAGGAACAGTGCACATATCAAAAAATAAATTGGATATTTATAATTTATATCCACTTAAAATAAAGCTACTTTTTTTTCTAAAAGTAAATAGTAACTAATATGGTGGCCAAATGTAACAATTTGGACAGGATGATTTTGGTTAAGAAATTTCAAGAATGGACAAATGTCCCATTTGAATGTCTCAAGAAATAGTTCTTTGCTGCTTACTTATACTACTACATCATCATCTTTTGAGTTGGTAAAGTATACAGACACATTCTGTAGTAGACTCAATTTATATTATCTTTCCTGCTCAACATCCCCTCCTTTTCAAACCGACAGAACCTTGCCCTTCCGAAAAATTCATATTAGGGATTAATACATGAATCAACTGGACATGGCTCTCTTCAACAATGATATGTTTCAAACCACCTCCAATTGTTCACTGAAGAAAGCCATATACACCCAGAGAGAGGGATGCGAAATGTGGACCACAACATAACATTCTCATACTCCTTGATTGATGTTTGCTTACATTGTGTTTCCTTTATCTGATATATCGTTTGTGTAGATAAGATTTTTCTTACACACCAATGATAAGTTTGGAAATATGTATACATATATTCGATTTGCCAATATTTTAACATAATTAACATGTAGTGGATATCCTGCCATCTAGGGGAGGGGTGGGGAGTTGGGGGGAAAAATTTGTAACAGAAAGCTATGTAAGGGTTATTGTTGAAGAATTACCCACACATATGTTATGCAAATAAAATAAAAAAAAAAAAAAAAAATACATGAATCAACATGTAAAAAGTAACATAGTAGTATATTTTGTAATACTTTAACAACAGATAATAAAACCTTCCTTCAATTCTTTAAAAATTAGAGGGGAAAAAAAAAGGGAGAAACTTGGAAGTTTGTCACATTTTCTCAATTTCTCATGTTTCGTATCATAAAGAGGCAGAATAGTATGGTAGAAAACATGGATCTGGACTTAAAAAGACCTAAGGGCCAAATGCACAAGTACAGATATGTACATCTGCTCATCAATAAAATATAAATAATCCAGCATACGAATGTTACAAAGATAAAAATTATAATTTAAAAATATTATAATCTATAAAGTGTTATTAAAAATAACATGGTTTTATTATAATTAGCATCACTATATCATGATATGCCAGACTCTGATTTAAAGATTCTTATAGTATCTATTTCTATTTACATTTTCTGCATGCAAAACAATCACACATACCTTCTCTCCACTGGAGTAGAAGAAATAACGCAATCGGACTATATTACAGTGATCTAGCTTTCTCATGATCTGGAGCTCTCTGTTCTGAAAAAAAGGAGACATGAAAGGATATTAAAAAATGGGAACTAACAAATAACAATGCATTGTAAAATATTGATAGAGAAAACAGCAAGCACTAAAAATAGCCTAGACTTACAATGTTTGCTGTCAACATACAATCTTTCTAAACTACACCTGAAAACAAAATATCTTGTATAATAATGAACAAATAAAAGAAATCTGGCTATTTTTCTCACTTGTAAAAGTAGGAATTAATGAGCCATTTTAACATATCAAGTACTACAATACACTTTATTGAGCAAATATTTTAGTAAAAGGATTTTTATTTTAGTTTAGAGCTTTTGGTGAAAGTATTTAAGGTAGAAGACCTAGGAACTGAGAAGTATTGATGCTATTAGGAATTTTAATTTCTACTTTTATCTGTCCCAAAATCACATTGTCTACTAACAAGAAAAAAAATCTATAATAGTATAACAAGAGATCTATGGTAACCTCATTCCTGCTACTATTTAGTATTCTACACTAGATTAGGCTGGGTTGTTCAATAACAAGAATGGCATTACAGGAACCTAAAAAATTTATCTCTCTAAGGTTCAATTAACATATAGTAAGTTTACTCCTCACTTTGATAAGAGCATAATTTCATATGTATTTTCAGTGATGCCTTCATGAAAGCAGTATTCTGATGATATATCAGAAAAACTGTTACTAGATATGGAAAAAAAAAAA
>JAJPUD010020774.1:0-24094 GCA_023553655.1 Myrmecobius fasciatus | reverse complement strand
GGATCCAACCATTCTGGAGAGCAATTTGGAACTATGCTCAAAAAGTTATCAAACTGTGCATACCCTTTGACCCAGCAGTGTTTCTACTGGGCCTATATCCCAAAGAGATTTTAAAGAAGGGAAAGGGACCCACATGTGCAAAAATGTTTGTGGCAGCCCTTTTTGTAGTGGCAAGAAACTGGAAATTGAAAAGATGCCCATCAATTGGAGAATGGCTGAATAAATTATGGTATATGAATGTTATGGAATATTATTGTTCTGTAAGAAACGACCAGCAGGAGGATTTCAGAGAGACCTGGAGAGACTTGTATGAACTGATGCTGAGTGAAATCAGCAGAACCAGGAGAACATTATACACGGCAACAAGACTATATAATGATCAATTTTGATGGACATTTTTCTCCTCAACAATGATGTGATTCACACCAGTTGTTCAGCGATGAAGATAGTCATATACATCCAGAGAGAGGCCTGTGGGAACTGAGTGTGAACCACAACACAGCATTTTAATGCTTTCTGTGAATATTTCCATGCATTTTGTTTTCCTTCTTAGGTTGTTTTTTCTTCTTCTCTTTCTAGATCTGATGTTTCTTGTGCAGTAAGATAACTGTATAGATATGTATAAATAAATAAATAAATAAATAAATGGAAATACCATAATTTATCTCTTTTCCTGCAGTAGGATCCCCAATGAAAAACCTTACCTATCTCTCACAATCATTATTCTGAGAAGTCCTCAGTTTCCCATCTCATTCAAATCCCTCCTCTTTTTCAACATATGAGGACTTCTCATCTTCATTACAATCCTTGCAGCATAATTTCTGTTGGACTCAAAATAGTTGTCCAAAACAAGTTGAAATATTCCAAAAATAACACACAATTCATCAGTCCCCTCCCAAAGTTAGTGAGTCCTTGTTGTTAAGCATAATTTCAATTCTTTCGCAGTCTGAGTCCATTCTTTGCAGCATTCACAAGTCCTTTTGACTCAAGCAGTCAGTCGCACTGTCCTCCTTCCAGACGTGGATCAAGATACAGTCTCAGAGTTGATATTTGTGCACCACGAATCCTAAAAGTACAGTCTAAGCAACGAGTTTTTTAGCAAGTTGTGAGACATATTTCTAATGAACAAATCCTTAATATCTAGTACAGGATCTATACTTCCTTTCCCACCCTGAGGATACAAAAAGCTCTAGCAGGTTAACAATCCAATGTCCCTCCAGGGTTTTCTTCTAACAGGGCCAATGCTAACTATGTTCTGACTGCTAATCCAGTCAACTGTCTCTTGATCTCGACCTTGCCTGAGCCTGAAGAGTATGAAACTCCAGGAAATCTCTAAAACTCAGGCCAGGACAGAGGGACCCTTAGCAGTGAACTCTGACTGCTTGGACTCTCCTCCTGCCTTTGTTTCTTAATCAGCCAGGTGATAGTCCCAGACTTCAAAAGTCTTTCCAGGAAAGGACTATCAATTGATCTCTGACAGGCTGGGGGTATGGAGGAAGGCATGGATTCTGGTAAGTCTGGAGAGAAGCTAAGAGACATTAAGTCTGAAGCCAAAAGATAAAGGACCAATTTGGCTCTTTGAAATGCTAGCCCAATCATTCCTGATGGTCAGGAAGTGGGGAAGGGGTTGCTATAGAGGGGCAGAACAATTAAGGGAAACTGAGACATGGGACTGTGGACAACATTCCACACTCTTTTGAATTACCTTCCCCAGATACCTGGAAGGTTTTAGCACCATAATGCAGATAGAAACTCTAACAGCCACCCTAATTCTTAACCCAACAATTTCCATCCTTAAATACAAAATACAGCAATAGGGAACCCAGACAGAATTGTCAAACAATACACAATAATAGTTTGGCAGTTAAGTCATCAATAACCCTCTCAATTCTCCTTTCACAGAATTCTTTACCCCAACAAACATCCTCTACTAGGGCATCTATAACCCAGGCTTTCAGGCTGATCTCTCCCCAGTATTAACTATGAACCATCCTCCACCATTTAGAACCAACACTCACATCAGTGGAAGCTTTCAGGAACCATTTCAGTTACTCCTGAACTTAGCTAATCATTAGACTCTAGTGATTGATTATTGCATAAGCAATGAGCAGGAATCAGAGACCCCGTCCCACCATCTCCCACTATCTGTCTTGGAAACCCAGTTATCATAGACCAGATTGGCATCTGGCAGCCATAGAACTACAGCACCATGGAGGCCTGAGGCCTCAGAGCCCTTGTCACACCATTCTCATTTCAAGCAGTCCAGACCCCGACTCATTTGGGACAAATGGACCGAAGGTCTCATCTTCTGGAATTGCTTCAGGCTGAAAAGGGGCATAGCTAGATCCAGTGGGGTCTGAGTGAAGAGGACAGAGAGCTGGTGCTGGCTGTGGCTGCAGCCGGTGCTGAGTCAGGTCTCAGGTGACTTCAGATTGACCAAGAGGTTGGAATTTTCATCACTTAGAGTCTGGAAGAAGCAACTCTCACAAACAAGGACTAAAATTGAGCAAGAGAGAATATACAAAGTGACCAGAAATTAGAAACCTACCCAGAAAAGGGCTGGGGGGGGGGGTGAGGCTATCACAAATGCCTCTTGTCCAAATAACCTTTCCTAAGATAAATACCAAAAATGTTTTCCCAAAATTCTTGTTTTTCTTTCCTCAAAGGACTAGGTGTAATGGGAAAAATATTCTCCTCCAGAAAAAGGCCCTAAATTCTCACAAGGAAAATCTTTCACACAACCACAAAAAACAACAACAAAAAAAAACCAGTTTGAAGCCCCAGCTTCAATTCGCAAGCCTTTCAAAATTTACTTGCCTGGGAGCTATATGAGGGAATGCAGGAGTTAGGTTGGGGTTAGGTCAACAATCAGCAACACTTGACAGCCTGCTTCTCCTTACCTAAAGTGAATCTACAGAAACCTCTGTACATTGATAGCTGGCAATAATCATTACCTTTTCATTGAAATGTTTGGCTACCAAGAATCCCCTCCTTCCATATAGCACCCATGATCACGCAAAACATGAAAAACGCATTGATGTTACTATAAATCTTTGATAAATAACCAAAGGGGTCTAGGATTGGGGTCCAGAGACCTGACAACCTAGCCCTACCTTCCATTAACATACAATATCTACTCTTCTCACACAAAAGGGAAGTTTCTTTATCTATAAAGAAACTCTAGCCCCAGAAGGATGTTAATAGCAGCATCCAGAGTCCTACAGAGCTGGACTGCCAATTAATATTTTCTCTTTTTCAAATTAATTCCCTCTATTATACACATTGGGTCCCAGAAACCGAACTATTTGGAGACACTCCCATAGTTCTCCATTACTGAAGGATTCTAAGTATCCTCAAGTACCTTGGCTTTTCTTCTGCTAATTCAGCCTCTACACTGAAGTTGCCTCTGTGGCGCAAGGAGGTAGAAGTACCACAGAATCCCAGAGATGGGATGGGATTTTCTCTGTCCACTCCCTTCTTCACCAATTCTCTGGCTCTTCGGCTTGGCTCAAGAAGCCAGGCCTTCCTCCCCTCAAGCCAGAGATTTGCAAAACTCCAATTCCTCTGAATTGAAGGAACTTTCCCCCATTTAGTTCTAATTCCACCCTGATCCCGCAGCTACAATGTTCCCACATTCTCCTTACCTATTCCCCTTTTAGTTAGCCAACATCTCAAATCCTTAGCCGATTTCCTAATTTCGGTTGTTCTCTGATATAGATCGAGGCCTTTTACTTCACTTCTCACTTTCACTTCAATCTCTTCATAGACTGCACTTCAGTCTCTCCGTAAAGCGTTACCTCTTTACAAATGGCCACCTAAGAGCTTTTCAGAAAACTTTATTAATTTAGGAGAGTTATTCTCCCAGGCCTTCCAGGCCGCCAATGATTCCCAAACTTTCTGAGGCTTACCTTAAGTTTCGTACGCAAGATTTCCTGGCCATGAGCTCAATTCAACTTACACACACCAGGCTCAGGCCTTCCAGGCCGCCAGTGATTTTACTTCTGCTTCCATCTTCACTGAGAATCTCCCATTGGGTGCTTTTGCTTAGTAGAGAGGAGATTGGTGTCAGTTTCGGAGACAGGGACAAAAGGTCCCTTTGGCGCCATTATGTCTCTGAAATCCAGCAACAGTCATTCCCTTACTAGGCCTTTATCCTGGAAACGAGCCCCCAAAACTGTGTGGGATAAAAATCCAATTCCCGATTCAAAATCGTTCCTCAGAGATTTCTCAAAGTGAAGATTAGAAGTTTATTTGAATTTCGCAAAATTTCTTGGGACAGTCATTCCTCTCTGGCCTGAGCGGAGGAGAGGAAGGAGTGCACACCCCCTTCTCACCTGAGCCCACACTTATAGAGAAAGAAAAGCAGGCCCACCCCTAGGCCTGTCAATCTCAGAACAAAGCACTTCCTGCCCACTCAAGGCCCACTGATATCAACCAGACCCTTTTTCAAATCAACAACTAGCAGACAGGTTCTGGTCTGCCTTTGATATTCTAAAAAGGCCATAATTTATCTCTTTTCCTGCAGTAGGATCCCCAATGAAAAACCCTACCAATCTCTCACAGTCATTATTCTGAGAAGTCCTCAGTTTCCCATCTCATTCACCTGTAATGAATGTCTGATTGAGGGTGTCATGTTGCAAATCATTACTCCATTATGCTATTTTAAAAATATTCTTATAAAAATATGCTCTCCCAAAGCTACTCCATATTTCTACTTCATATTATCACTTCACATATACAGCCCTAACATTTCTCCTGAGCTCCAGTCTTGTATCACCAACTCCCTCAACTCACCATGTCCAAAACAGAACTCATTATCTTTCCCTCAAATCCTCCACCTTTCCCCATTTCTTGATTAGCCTCAGGGGTAACATTAGCTTCCCAGTCACCCAGGATCTCAGTTTCAGTGTTATTCTAAATTACTCTCCTTCACAATTAGCCCAACTATAAATCCTAGGTCAAGCCTCACTTGGTCATCATTTGGGTCCTGATTGAATCAGAATCAATATATTAAATAAATTTTGACCAGAAACCCTGAGAATTTTCCCCTTCCAAAATGATTTGGTTTTCGACTAAGTAAAAGAGACGGTTCTCTCCATCTTAGGGAAGACAGCAGGAAAAAGGGAAGAAAGTAGAAAAATTTGGAACTAAAAAATATTTACAAAAGTGATTGTTGAAAATTGTGTGTATGTATAATTGGAAAAAATGAAATGATATTTAAAAAAAAATTAAGACCCAATGTTCTTGTCACTGTGGGAGAGAACAAGAAATAAAGACTTAACATGACTGATGAGCTTTCACTCCCCTGTATTCTTGGTAAAGAGCCATTTCAATGATGTGAAATGATCATACAACTCAGGGTCTCTTGATATGCTTCCAGACATGGATTTTTCTTTTGACTATCTATTATGATCCTGAACATTTGTGGCATTATCATGAGCAAAAGATGGTTTTCCCTTTTCAGGCCCTGACATGTAAAAGGAAAGTGGTAGATTTCACCATTTTTAAGATTGTTTGAGCTAAAGTCATGTGAATCTATGAATATCCTCCTAAGCCTGTTTAAAACTCATCCAAGAAAATAAGCTTCATGACTTTACATAACACCACCTTTTCTCACCAAAATTGTTATCCCTTATCTAAACCCCTTTGTTTTACTTATCACTCTTTCTCTGGAAGGCTTTTTATTGTTTCCAAAACTTAAATTCATCTTCAGAGCAGACACTCTTAAGAATGTGTTCAGAGGAGACATCATAACATCACTGTTTTAGATTCTGAAAAAGTCATAAAAATCACTACAATCTATTAGCTTTATCAAGAAGGAATCTGAATATAAGAGAGACCATGTACTTTGTTCAAGTATTACAGCTAATAATAGCAAAATCAGAATTCAAACCAAGATCCCCTGGTACAAAGTCTGAAAGAGACTTCCCCCTACATCACAAGTCCTGGGTATCTGTTCTTCCCCTCACTTCCCAATAGCCTGGATGTCCTCAAGGCCACCTGTTTCCTCTTGATATTTCTGTTAGAGAAAGCAGAATTGTATAGAGCCAGAAGGTAAGAATCTATTCCAGGTCCTGAATCTTACTGTAACTTGGCTCACCAATCTTCCTTTTCTTATTGAATAGCAGAGACATACTTATTAATATAATGATAAGAGACCTGGCAAATGAAGCAAAATGCAAACTCTACTATTCAATGGATGAAAGGCCTGCCTTTGAATTTAGGACAGGAAAAACAGCTCAAAATGGAGACTAAAGGTATTTAGGAGAAAGGTGCTTGAGGACATTGGCATGATAATTTTACTCTGATATGTATCAATTATTTACATATCTGTCTAAGTAACCAAGATCCGGCTTAATCACTTACATCTCAGTAGATCCTGCTTGTTAGAAAAAGCTATAGGAACATGAAAGAGTGTATTTTGTATCAAATTTATAAGCACTGGAGGTATATATATATATACATACATATATTTGTCTCTCTGATCAATAATATTTGAAGAGTTCATATAGAACTTCTCTCTGCCTGGTCCCTGAATATTCGCTACTGGAGCTGGACTTCAACACAAAATGGTGCTTGAAATACCATCCATACTCTTACATATACAAAGGGCAACCCTTAATCTAGATGAGATACATCTCACATGCAGCAATTTTTCTTTTTACAATCCCCACAAAAAAGATGCTACCTTAACTCATTGCTAACTCTTTCATGTCACCTTTTCTTATACATTCCTATACAGTGCCTACCTTTAGGGAAAGAGTTATCTCAATGAATGAGTTAGTAAATCTTATGGAATCAACAGTGTCAATTATTACTAAGATTATGATACATATAGAGAGAATAAAATAACTGAGTTGTCTATATCCTTTGAGCCAGAGACTTCATTTCTCAGCTTATACCATAAGAAAGTTATTGATAAGGAGAATGAAAAAAAAATTCAATATCAACCAAACTATTAACAGAAACACATTTTTGTGATAGCACAGATTTGGAAAGCAAATAGATGCCTGTTTATTGATTTTAAAAACTGTGGCCATGAATATTATGGCGTATTATTGTACTGTCAGAAATGATATGTGTCTTGAAACCAATGCAACAAGCAAACAGTGCCCAAAAAGCAAACATACACAATAACTAAAACACTGTAAATCAAAGAATAGTCAAATACTTTAAAAAAATTTCAAAATTTAAAGTAATGAGGCTACAAATATCAAGCATGAATCTAATGAAAAGTTATGATAAGTAACAGCTCCAACTCACTTTTCATGGGGATAGGAGCTCCATTGGTATTATACATTGTACATATTTTCAGACTTTATCAATATATCTACCAGTTTTGCTAGTTTTTTTCTTATTAAAATTTTATTATGTAGGATGGCCCTCTAGGAAGTGAAGGAGAATTATACTAGAGATAAATATTGTTGTGCCACAGTTCCCATGTCTCAGTTTCCCTCAATTGTTCTGTCTCAGTTTCCCTTAATTGTTCTGCCTCCATAGCAATCCCTCCCCCACTTCTGACCATTCAGAGATAATTGGGCTACAGAGTAAATGGCTGATGGCATTCCAAAGAGTCATAAAACCTCCAGATGGTCTATCTCAAATACCTAGATATACCCCTTATCTTTTGGCTTGAGACTCAGTGGCTCCTAACTTCTTCCCAAATTTATCAGAATTTACAATCCTTCCTCCATATCCCCAACCTCTCAAAACTGAATTGATAGTCCTTTCCTGGAACTCCAATTCCCCCAGTGCCCTACTTCTGCCTTTTGAGCTTCTTTTGTTTCCCTGAGCACCAGAGCCCTATAAGAATCATTGGAACAAACTCTTGAGTGCTGGATACTTTGAGATCCAGATAGCTGGCTAATGGCTCCCAGTCTAACTTTCCGGACTGGGTGTTTTGAGACAAGAGTCCCATTCAGTCTCACCCATATCTATGGATTCTAAACTCTCTATTACTATCAATAAAATATTAACTTATCTTCAATCTGTAGTACTGCCTCAGTTTCTCTTGGAGCATTACAATGTAATAATGAAGATAGCATCAATTTGAATTATTTTTTAAATTAAAATTATAAAAGAAAAAAAGGAAAGGAATAAAAGTTTTACAAAAGTATATTCCTCACAACAACTCTATGAGGTAGGTAATTAATATTTTCCAAATTGCATAGATAAGGAAACTGAGCCCCTGCCTTGTCTCACATTCTAACCTGCTGTAGATATCTGGATTTGAGGATTGGAGGATTGGAAGCAAAGGGGGTATAATAGAGAGGCATGTCAAATGGCTATGTAAAGCCCTGGAGCTCTGAAAGCCAACTTCCTCATAGGGAAAAAAAGTGTGCAAATAGCAATGTTGTTTATATTATTGATTTTCTAACGTTCAACTTCTTTGGCCAGGACTGTGTGGGATGAGATCCATAACAAGTTCAATTTTTCATACAGATGAAAACAAGAATGGTTCCAAGACTTAGCCTCATCAGATCACACTATTTTTTACATCCTTTCTCCCATCTTTTAACATTCTCACCCCTATTGATGAGGAGCAAAACAAGATCAAGAAACCTCCATGATCATGAAGTTTTAGAGATTCACCTTAATACATCTTCTAAAACACATCTAGTTATTTTTTTTTCAAAATGAGCTCAGTGAATGGGGCAATGATTAACAATTAGAGAATTCATCATTAGTTGTAGAACTTTAGATGCTGTTCCACCTAGCTCAAATCAAGTACATCACTTAGCATTTATTAAGTATCTACTATATGCCAAGAATTGTGCTAAACACTGGGATACAGAGATAGTGGAATAGGGGGAACAGTCCCTGATCATAAGTAGCTCACAGTCTAATGGAGAATGTAACATGATCACTATTATGGATGAAGTAGGAATATTGAGGAAAAAATTATGGTAACTTCAGAAGGAAGATATAAAGAAAAAAAAGGTTGTGAAAAACTTGCAGAAGACTAGAAATTCTCTGAGACTTGGAGAAAGCCAAGAAGTTAAACAAGGAGGGAGAGCACTCCAGGCATAGAGGAAAGCCAGTGGAAATGTCCAGAGATAGGAGTTATAGGATAGTATCTGAGGATAACAAGGAGGTCAGTATCACTGGATCACACAATACATGGAAGGAATGAAGTTATAAAAAGACTGGAAAGGTAGGAAGGAGCCAAATTAAGAAGAGCTTTAAAAACAAAACAGAAAAGTTGATGTCTGATCTTAGGAAGAAGAGGAGTCATTGGAGTTTATAATGGAAGAGGGGGATGAATTGGTCAGACATGTGCAATAGGAAGATCAGTTTTGAGTGGAAGATGAATTGGAATGGGGAGAGATGAATCAGAATCCAACTAGTAGGTACTGCAATGTGAAGTAATAACAATATGGGCCAGGAGGGTGGCAGTGGCAGAAGAGAGAAGTATAAAGAGATATTATAAATGTAGAAAATACAGAATTTGATAAAAAATAAGGCATATGAAGAGGGAGGAGTGAGAGACAGTGAGCTAATTTGCAAGCCTGAATGATTAGGAGGATGATGGTAGCATTGGCAGTAATAGAAAAATTAGCAAAAGAAGATAGAATAGGGAGTAAAGATAATAATTTCACTTTTGGATATTTTGGGTTGGAGATATTTTGGGAACAACCAGTTTGAAAATTCTATTGGGTAGTTGGTGCTAATAAACTGAAGGTTAGGAGAGAGATTAATGCTACATAAATGCATCTGAGAGTCTTCTGCAAAAAGATGATCATTGAATCCATGGGAGCTGATAAGACCAGCAAGTAAAATAGTATAGCAGGAAAAGAGAAGAGAATAAGGCCCAAGCCAGAGACTTGAAGGAACCTCTGGAGATAATAGGGCTGATATGGATGAAGATAGAGTAAAGCAGACAGAGGAATGGCCAGAGAGATTGAAGGAGATACAGGAGAGTAATGTTATAAAAACAGAAAAGGGAGAGCATTGAGGAGAAGACGGGGATCAATAATGTCAGGGTCACAAAGAGGAATTATTTATTTTTTATATTTTTTATTAATTTTTTTTCAAAACATATGTATGGGTAATTTTTCAACATTGACCCTTGCAAAGCTTTCTGTTACAAATTCCCCCCCCCACCCAGCCCCACTTCTCCCCTAGATGGCAGGAAGTCTATTACATGTTAATTATGTTAAAATACTTGTGTATACATATTTTCACAGTTATATTGTTGCACAAGAAAAATTGGATGTACAAGAAAAAAAAATCTTAGAAGGGAAACATAATGCAAGCAAACATCAACAGAGACCATGAAAATGTTATGTTGTGGTCCATATTTCATATCCCTCTCTCTGGGTGTATATGGTTTTCTTCAGTGAACAATTGGAACTGGTTTGAAACATTTCATTGTTGAAGAGAGCCATGTCCATCAGAATTGATCGTCATATAGTATTGTTGTTGCTGTGTATGATGATCTCCTGGTTCTGCTCGTTTCACTCAACATCAGTTCATGCAAGTCTCTCCAGGCCTCTCTGAAATCATCCTACTGGTTATTTCTTACAGAACAATAATATTCCATAACATTCATATATCATAATTTATTCAGCCACTCTCCAATTGATGGGCATCCCTTCAGTTTCCAGTTTCTAGCCACTACAAAAAGGGCTGCCACAAACATTCTTGCACTTGTGGGGCCCTTTCCCTCCTTTAAAATCTCTTTGGGATATAGGCCCAGTAGAAACACTGCTGGGTCAAAGGGTATGCACAGTTTGATAACTTTTTGAGCTTAGCTCCAAATTGCTCTCCAGAATGGTTGGATCCGTTCACAGGTCCACCAACAATGTATCAGTGTCCCAGTTTTCCCACATCCCCTCCAACATTTATCATTATCTTTTCCTGTCATTTTAGCCAATCTGACAGGTGTGTAGTGGTTTCTCAGAGCTGTCTTAATTTGCATTTCTCTGATCAATAGTGATTTGGAGCACCTTTTCATATGACTAGAAATAGTTTTAATTTCATCATCTGAAAATTGTCTGTTCATATCCTTTGACCATTTATCGATTGGAGAGTGGCTTGAATTCTTATAAATATGAGACATTTCTCTATATATTTTAGAAATGAGGTCTTTATCAGAACCCATAAATGTAAAGATGATTTCCCAATTTATTGCTTCCCTCCTAATCTTGTCTAAAATAATTTTGTTTGTACAAAAACTTTTTAATTTAATATAATCAAAATTATCTATCTGGTGTTCAATTAAGAGTTCCAGATCTTATTTGGACAGGAATTCCTTCCTTCTCCACAGGTCTGAGAGGTAAACTATCCTATGTTTTTCTAATTTGTTCATAATATCACTCTTTATGTCTCAATCATGAATCCATTTAGATCTTATCTTCGTATATGATGTAAGGTGTGGGTTAAGCCCTAGTTTCTGCCCTACTAATTTCCAATTTTCCCAGCAGTTTTTGTCAAATAGTGAGTACTTATCCCAAAAGCTGGGGTCTTTGGGTTTATCAAACACTGGATTGCTACAGTTATTGCCTGGTTTGTCCTGTGATCCTATCCTATTCCACTGATTGACTACTCTATTTCTTAGCCAGTACCAAATGGTTTTGATGACCGCTGCTTTATAATATAGTTTTAGATCTGGTACAGCAAGGCCACCTTCATCAGCCTT
The DNA here is from genome assembly GCA_023553655.1 of Myrmecobius fasciatus. Lineage (NCBI taxonomy): Eukaryota > Metazoa > Chordata > Mammalia > Dasyuromorphia > Myrmecobiidae > Myrmecobius > Myrmecobius fasciatus. The sequence continues at coordinate 12,453 of JAJPUD010020774.1, read as the reverse complement.
TTTTTTTCATTAATTCCCTTGAAATTCTTGACCTTTTGTTCTTCCAAATGAACTTTGCTACTATTTTTTCTAGATCTGTAAAATAATTTCTTGGGAGATTGATTGCACTAAATAAGTAAATTAGTTTGGGTAGTATTGTCATTTTTATTATATTTGCTCGGCCTACCCATGAGCACTTGATGTTTTTCCAACTGAACAGGTGTGACTTTATTTGTGTGGAAAGTGTTTTGTAGTTTAGTTCGTATAGTTCCTGACTTTTCCTTGGCAGATAGATTCCCAAATATTTTATACTATCAACAGTTATTTTGAATGGAATTTCTTTTTGCTTCTCTTGCTGCTGAACTTTGTTGGTAATATATAAAAATGTGTCCTGCAACTTTGCTAAAGTTGTGAATTGTTTCTAGTAGTTTTTTAGTTGAGTCTCTAGGGTTCTCTAAGTATACCATCGTATCATCTGCAAAGAGTGATAATTTGGTTTCCTCATGACCTACTCTAATTTCTTTAATCTCTTTTTCTTCTCTTATTGCCAAAGCTAACATTTCTAATACAATATTAAATAGTAATGGTGACAGTGGGCAGCTTTGTTTCACTCCTGATCTTATTGGGAATGGCTCTAGTTTGTCCCCATTACATATGATGCTTGCTGATGATTTTAAGTAGATGCTATTGATCATTTTAAGGAAAAGCCCATTTATTCCTATACTCGCTAGTGTTTTTAATAGGAATGGGTGTTGGAGTTTATCAAATGCTTTTTCACCATCTATTTAGATAATCATATGGTTTTTGTTAGTTTGGCTATTAATATAATTGACTATGCTGATAGTTTTCCTAATATTGAACCAGCCCTATGTTCCTGGTATAAATCCTACTTGGTCATAGTGTATTATCCTGAGGATGATTTTCTGTAATCTCATTGCTAATATCGCAAAGAAGAATTTTGGAAGAGTGACAGAGTCTCTCAACTGACTACTTAGAAGCCAGCCTCTTCTGCCCAGGGGTAAAGTGGTTATGAATGACTTGAGGAACACATTCTAAATGAGGAAGTTAAGGTAGAGCTTCTAATTCCCAGTAGCTCAGATTATAGGCAATAAGACTCAGCACTAAAAAAACAGAAGATAGCTCCACATTCCAAATGTTGAGGACTGGGGAAAGTGATTGAAGACTCAGCAATGAAGACTCCAGCATAGACCATGAGAAGTTCAGACCTCATCTCTACTGCACAATCTGTCACCATGTCATATACCTGGATCTGACCTGGCTTTACAGAATAGAAACAGGACCAGGGTTGAGGGAACTTGACTTTAGGGGTTTTTCACCCTCCTATTAGGAATGACAGAAGATCTTATTGGTAATCCCAGAGATAGAAACAGTCATCTGGCCTCCTGGAGTGAATTGCTCTGCTTAGGGATTTAATGTCATTGCTGTCTGCACAAGCACACACACACAAACATTATTCTCTTCTGTTCATTTCCTTTCAGTCACAAAGCTTACTAGCTCATTCCAATTAACACAGATTCTGACCAACATGTGGGGAAACCAAGGCTCAGGTGTCACAAAGCAAATGAGCATAAAGGGGATAGAACCCAGGAAAGAAGAACTGGGGATTCTAAGGTATCCCTACCCTCTGTCCGGATAATCCCCTGCCTCTCTATCCCAGAAAAGAGAAGTATGTATAATTACCTGTTTTCTGGAATCCTTATTGGCCACTCAGTTATTTAAATTGTTGTAGTCATTCTGTATACTGTTCTTTCATCTGGACTTACTCCATAGTGCATCACTTAATACAAATTTCTTCCTAAAATTTTCTGAATTGTTTATTATTTTTCTTATACATTGATATGCTGTTGTATTCATATATCACAGTTTGGGAAGGGGTATTTAATTTTTTAATTAATAAGTTATGTTTTTTCTCTCCTTGACAGTCCACCACCAATTGTTTTTAAAAAAAAAAAGAAATAAAATCTGTTTGTAATACATATTTAATTAGTTAGTTAGTTAGGCAAAATAAATTCTGAAAACAGCCGAGTCCAAAAATGTATGCCTTATTCCTCTTTATATATCTATTGTATCTCTATAAAGAAGTGGACAATACTTTATCATAAATTCTCTGGAATCGTGGTCAATTATTGCTTTGAGAGGTCTTCAGGTTTTCAAAAGTGTTCAACTTTATAACATTGATGTTATGATATAAATTGTTTTTCTGTCTCTTCTCACTATACTCTACATCAATCCAGAGATTTCGTCCCAGATTTATCTAAAACCATTCCTTTCATCAATTTTAGAGCAAGATAGTATTCAATTGTATGCAGATGCCACAATTTATTCATTCATTCTCCCTAGTGATGGATAATTCCTTAACTTCTAGTTGTTTATCACTAAATAATTGTGTGATAATTTCCTCTTTCTTTTGATTTCTTTGGGGTAAAAACCTGATTGTATTACTCAATTTTTTGTTTTGGGGAGCATAGTTCCAAGTCACATTCCAGAATGGTTAAAGTACTTCACAATTCCACAAAAGATGTAGTTAAGTGCTTATTTTCCTTCAGCTCCTCCAACAATTGACATTTTCCTTTTTTACCATCATCCTTGACAATTTGGTGGCTGTGGAGTGGAAAACCAGAGTTATTTTCTTTGAAATGATTTTGAAACATTTTTCATGTGGATGTTAAGAGTTTTGATTTCTTCAATTGAAAACTGACTTAATATCATTGAAATATTAATTGGGGAAATGGTTCTCATTCTTACAAATTTGAATCAATTTCTAATATGTCTATAGAAAACAAGACTTTTATTAGACATTTGCTATAACAATGGTTTTCTCCACTAACCTATTTCCATAACAATCTTGGCAACCTTGGGTTTGTTTATTCACACACTTTCCAATTTTATTTTATCAAAATTGGTCATGTTTTAAAAAATGATTTTCCCTATCTTTTGTTTGGCCATATAATCTTACCCTATTCATAGATCTGAAAGATGATATGCTCCTTTCCCCTCTAATTTGCTTATAATATAATCTTTTGTATCTAAATCATGTATTCATTTGGGTCTAATTTCAGAGACTAGTTTTTAAGCCATTACTCAAACAATAGACACTCACTTTGTTTCCAGTACTTTTGCCACCACAAAATGGCTTCTATTTATATTTTGGTATGTATTCATCTTGTAATCAATTAATCAATATAAATATAATAATCACTTTCTTTTATAATTCTAAACTGTTGTTTGGAATAGTAGTGTGTGGGATAGTATCAGAGATGCTTCAAGTAAAAAAAGGCAAAAAGGAATTTATTAAAGTCTCAGGAGAAAGGACAACTCCTAATAGGCAAGGTGTCAGTAGAGGAGTACAAAGCACAAACTGCAAAACACAAGATTATAAAGAAGACTAATGCAGAAGCTCTCACCCCACCCTAATTCCTGACTTTTTCTCCCTTTTTCTGAGGAACTCTAGACTCTCTAAACATTGAAATCAATCCGAGGAACAAAAGGATACTAGTAAATAACAAACTCTCTACTCATCAAGTACTTAAATGCTAATTAAAAGTGGAAGGGGGGAACTGGAGGGGAAATGTTCATCCAAGACAATGGAACACCTGCAGTTTTTTAGCTATAGTTTGTTATTGCAACATCTCAAGTCACAATTAGGGCAAAATTCAAGGCCACATTCCCATGGGTGTCTTCACTCAGTTTAACTCATTCAGAAAGGACAAATGACATCTCTACCAACAGTGTATTTATGTGCTTTTTCACACAACACTTCAAATATTACAGTCTCCATTTTTAAATTTAAAATTTAAAACTCCTTTTTCTCTTCCCCCATTTTTTCAGAATGCAAGATAAATAATACCCATTTATATATATACATATATATATATAATCATGCAAAACAAATTTCCACATTAGCTATGTCCAAAAAAGGGAGGTGAAACAAAGAGAAAGAGAAGAAAATATATTTCAATCTGCCCTCTGAGATGATTGGTTCTCTTACCAATAGAAGATGGAAGAGTGTTTGGTCACTGGATCAATCAGATTTACTATGTCTTTCAACATCTTTATTTTTTATCATTGTTGTGTAACATGCTGTCCTAATTTTGTTGACTTCTCTTTGTACCAGAACATAAAAGTCTTACCAAGCTTTTCTGAAATCATCCTCTTCATCATTTCTTATAGCATAATAGAATTGGATCACACTGATATACCATAACTGGTCTAGTCACTCCTCAATTGATAGGCATAGCCTCATTTTATACATCATTGTCACCAGAAGAAAGAGCTGTTATATAAACACATCTTTGCATATTTTTATATGCATTTCTCTCATGTGTCATTTTGTTCCTTCCGTTAAAAATAATACTCTTGACACTAAAAATCAGATATGAGGAAAATTTATTAAAGAATCTTAAGGAATCATCTTAACATTTCTGGCCAGAAGTGGGCCACACTCCTCTTTGCGAAGAGGGAGCACTGAGTACAGAAATGGGGGAATCTTTATACTTGCTTGTGTGACTCAGCTCCTCCCTTTGATTGGTGCATTTTATCCAAGTTACAGTCTGCTACATGTTTTTTCCCTTAATATGTATAAAACATGCCCCTCCATCATATATCCCATGTTCAAAAATGGTGAAAAACTCCTCCTCTGAGATGTGATGTCTAATGCTTAATTAGCCTACTAAGCAGGTGCAGTAATGATTTGGTCAAGTGAGGTCATTGACCCCAAATGGTTTGGGCTGGATGGGCTATTATCTTAAGTTTGTGGTTTTCTCAAAACCACAAGACTCTTTCTGATTGGCTGAATCCACCTGTGCCCTCCTAGTCCCCCAATTTCATGTTTGCTTAAGGCTTCTATTGATCGCTTAATTGTACTGTGAATCCTAATCTCTTTTAACCTTTCATATTCTGAAAACTTCTTGGTCAGTGGTACCCACTATTGCAATCCCATACTACCTCAAAACTTGCTACATGGAGAAACCCACCTTTTCAGCATTTTTCATACTTCCTTAATCCTTTTTCTGTTTTGTTTTTGTTTTTTTGCTTTTTGATAAGGCAATTGGGGTTAAGTGACTTGCCCAGGGTCACATAGCTAGGGAATGTTAAGTGTCTGAGGCCAGATTTGAACTCAGGTCCTCCTAACTTCAGGGCTGGTGCTCTATCCACTGCGCCATCTAGCTGCCCCCTTCCTTAATCTTTTGAGGAAAACTGGTATCACTGGAACAAAGGAACATAATTTAATAGTATTTTGGATAGAGATCCAAATTTCTTTCCAGAAGGATTGTACTAGCTCATAAGCTCCACCAACACTACATTAATGTTCCTATTTTTCTACATTTCCTCTAACCATTGCTATTTTTCTTTTTTTTTTTCTTTCTTTATTTTTTTGGTGATCTTAGGCAATCTCATGGGTGTGAACTGCTGCCTCTGAATTATTTCAATATGCATTTTTCTTACTTAGAGAATTTTTCATATGGTCCTGAAAGCTTGGAGTTCTGCCTCTGAAAACTGACCATTTTTATCCTTTGACCCTTAATCAATTAGGGAATGGCTCCTATTCTTGTACATATTATTGAGTTCTCTATATGGTTTAGAAACGAGTCTTTTATTACATTAAGCAGTTGCAAAAAATATTTTCCCAGTTGCCTGCTATTCTTTTCATTTTAGCTGCATTGGTTTTATTTGTGCAAAAATGTTTTACTTTTAGGCAATTAAAATTATGCATTTTACCTCCTATGAACCTATCTCTTGTTTGATTATGAACTGTTCCTCTATGCATGGATCTGACAAGTAATTTCTTCCATATTCCATTAATTTCCTTAGGATAACATCCTTTTTATCTAAATCATGTACCCATTTTGAACTTATTTAATGTATAGTATGGTGCTGATCTATGTTACTCTGCCTTCCTTTTTTCGTCTAATAGCAAGTTTTTGCCGCAATAGCTGGGATTTGGAGATTTATCCAACACAAGGTGACTGTGCTCAATTAATTATGTATATTGTATACTTAATCTATTTCACTGATGCACTTCTTACCCATTATCAAGTTGTGACAATTACAACTCTGTAGTATAATTTCAGATCTGCTGCTGTTAAACCCCCTTACTTGCCTTGTTTTTTCATTGCTTCCCATGATATTCTTGACCTTTTGCTCCTCCAGATGAATTTTGTTATTTTTTCTAGCTTTATAATGTAATTCTCAAATAGTTTGATTGGCATGGCATGTTTAAGTAAATTAATTTAGATAGTGTGCTTTTTATTATATTGTAGCACTGCCTGTTCATGAACAATTAATATTTCTCCAATACTAGATACAGTTCTTGTGTGTGTGTCTTGGCTGGTAGACTCCCAACTATTTAAAACTATTTGTAGTTATTTCCCTGTCTCTCCCTGTTGGATTTTAAAGGTAATATTAAAAAATGCTGAGAATTTGGGTGGGTTTGTTTGTAGACTTCATATTTACTGAATTTCTTATTCAGATTATTTTTTTAGTTGACTTTTTAGGATGTTCTAAGTAAGTTATTATATCATCTGCAAAAAGTGATAGTTGTGTTTTCTCCTTTTATATATACTTGTTGCTTCAGTTTATTTTTTTTTGTCGTATCTGTACACATATTACTTCTAGTAGAATATTGAATTGTAATGGTGAAAATAGAAAATTTTGCCTCAGCCCTGACCTGATGGAAAGGCTTCCAGATTTTTTGTTCTTCAGTCATGTCCAACTGTTTGTGGCTCTATTTGGGGTTTTCTTGGCAAAGATACTGGAGTGATTATTATTTCCTACTCCAGTTCATTTTATAAAAGAGGAAAGTAGGAGAAACAAAATTAGGTGACTTGCCCAGAGTTACATAGCTAATAACTGTCTGACTGATTTCAACGTTTCTTTCATGCCCCCCTCCTTCTTTCCTGTTCCCTTTGTCCATATGTATCATACTCTAGCCTTCAGATGTCTTAAACTTATTTTTTGAATGCTACACCATCTTGAGATATCTTGAGGTTTTACTACCTAGATTTCTTTCTTTCTTAAGGACCATGCCTTAAACCCATATCACTCTGACTCTCATTGATTGGTCAATAATGAATCCCAGGTCCAGCCCCAGGTGAACATTCTTAGGTCCTGAATGACTCAGGGTGAATATTAATGGAAAGCATTTCTCTTTTGGCCAGAGCCAAAACACTGAGGGCCTTCCCCTCCCAGGTTTATTCTATTTATTCATTTTATTTTTGACTAGGTGAAAAAGTCCATTTTTTGCAACAATTGCAACCTAGCTTTAATCATTAAAGGAATCAAACTGAGACCTGTTAAAGACTTTAGCTTATTTGGAGCCTGAATACTAGGGTGGTAAAGGCTAACCATTCACAATGTTTTCATATGAAAGTAATATTTTTAAAAAGATGACATAACAAATTACAAGTAGCTGTATGTAATTCCTTTTAAAAATAAATAGAAAAGAAAAGTTTATAAAATAAAAGACATTAGCTTAAAAAGTTCAAGTTCTCTAACTGCATCCAGAGCCAACTTCAGTTCTGATCTATTTCTGGCCACAAGATCCAGATGGTTCTGGAAGAAAAAGTGAGGCTGATAACCTTGCACAACCTTCCATCACTTAAATCTAATTCATTTGAATGTCATGGCATTATCCCCCTTACATAATGGTTCTCTTCAAGAATGAAAGACAAACAACAATATTAAAGTTATCATGTAGTTTTCTTTTTTTCTACTTCTCTCCCCATCTCTAGATGGGTACCATTAAAAATAAACAGATGGACAAATAGATAGTTATAAAATTATTCTATAAATACTTCTATTTATGGATTCTTTCTCAGGAAAATTCTAGAACATTTTTTTAAGTCTGACATGAATTAGAAATCATCTTACCTAGAGTCAGGGAGTTGGACAAATTGAACTTCTAAAGCCCACTTTCCATATAGAAACCAGGAGGTCTCTGGATGGCCTGGGAAAGGACCTGCTACTATAATAATGCCAAATGAGTAGAAGATCTCTCTCATCTCCTGCCCTTGGATCTAGCTGATCAGGTAGGTCCTCCCTTATGGACTAATTATGGACAAAGTCACAAGTAAACACATGGTGAAAAGGATGAGAATTGCTAGCACTGCTGGCCATGACCTCTCTGCCAAAAAATTAGGCATCTACCCCTAACAGTCCTTGTTGATTTAGCAAATGTCTGTAGGCAGAAATAAGGGGAAGAGATTAGGTAATTTAAGAAGAAGGAGGGTAAATACCTCTCTCAATTTCCATTGGCTTCTGACATCTTTATAAGTGCTTTGGTAGATAGGTGCTTCAACAACACTTCCCCCTTCTGCGCAAGAATACTCTACATACTTCTTCAGCAAAATGAAGTTCTCTGTTTTTCTCCTCATGACTACTCTGGCTGGAGTTCTGATGGGAGCTGGTGAGTATGGCTACTTCCCAGGCCCTCCTTCAGCAGAAGTCCTAGGACTCCAAATAGGGCCTGGGACCAATTTTTCCAGATTCCCACTTAACAGAATAAGATAGTTACCCTTCCTGGGATCATATTAGCCTTCCTTAATACCATCACTCATCTATAGAAAGAGAGTTCCAAATATCGTTCAGTTGTTTTTTACCTATCTCTGACCCTTTGTGACACCATTTGGGGTTTTCTTTTTTTTTTAATTTTATTTTATTTGCATAACATATGTGTGGGTAATTCTTCAACAATAACCCTTACATAGCTTTCCGTTACAAATTTTTCCCCCCAACTCCCCACCCCTCCCCTAGATGGCAGGATATCCACTACATGTTAATTATGTTAAAATATTGGCAAATCGAATATATGTATACATATTTCCAAACTTATCATTGGTGTGCAAGAAAAATCTTATCTACACAAACGATATATCAGATAAAGGAAACACAATGTAAGCAAACATCAGTCAAGGAGTATGAGAATGTTATGTTGTGGTCCACATTTCGCATCCCTCTCTCTGGGTGTATATGGCTTTCTTCAGTGAACAATTGGAGGTGGTTTGAAACATTTCATTGTTGAAGAGAGCCATGTCCATTTGGGGTTTTCTTGCCATAGATATTCAAATGGTTTGCCATTTCTTTTTCTATCTTATTTTATAGTTGAGGATACTAAGGCAGAGTTAAATGACTTACCAAAGGGTTACATAGCTAATAAGTACCAGAGGCTAGATATCCAGATATCTAAAAGATAAATCTTCCTGACTCTCAACCTGGCACTATATCCAGTGTGACAACTTTAAAAGAAAAAGTATCATTTTAGAGAAAAGCCTTAGAATGTAAATTTTTTAAGAGTTGCACTACATTTCATTTTGAAATATATATTTTAAATCATGGACATATAATTTATTGATCTCTAATTATGTGTGACTATATAATATGTTGAAATATATATATATTTTTGCTTTTTGCTGAGGCAATTGAGGTTAAGTGACTTGCCCAGGGTCACACAGCTAGGAAGTGTTAAGTGTCTGAGACCAGATTTGAACTCAGGTCCTCCTGACTTCAGGGCTGGTGCTCTATCCACTGAGCCACCTAGCTGTCCCTGAAATATACATTTTTAATTGATACTAGAGAAGTTTTATATTTACTTCTCTGCTAGGTTGTCTATTTCATGATTTTATATATTAACACAGTACTACTATCAAAAGGCCAAAGATAATCATTCCTTGTCTCCTGAAGACTCTTGGTGAGTCATTCCTTTATCTACTCCAATAAATATATTAGAATAAAGATTTTATGAGCTAAGCTAGTTGTCCTTTTGAAAAAGATGCCCAACCAAGCCTTGAAAAGAAATATTTGGTAAATAATGCATCAAGAGTTAAGGTAGATGAGTAAAAACAATATACAAACAATAAGGGCCAAGAACTAAGAAGGGACTCACTTACTTCCCAGGAGCTCTCTACTTGCCAGGGTGGATGAAAAAAGACTATGACAACTCTAGGTCTGGCTGAACTCTCCTGGTTCTAGGTGGCTGAAAGGGAAACCAGGAACACCAGGGCAAGTAACCTCAAAAATAGTCACAACCTCTCAGTGTTCTCTGCAACTCTCTGAGACTATATTTTGTCAATTCCTCCAAAAAATTACCTGGTCTACATTGAGAAAGAGAAAAAACATAGAGATTGACAGAGAAACAGAAGGAAAAGAAAGATAATAAAGACGGAAGAGAAAGAGAATGAAAAAGGAAAAAAAAGAGAAAGAAAGAAGGGAGGAAGGAAGAAGGGAGGAAAGAAAGAAGGGAGAAAAGATGAGAAAGAGAGAAAGACAAAGAGAAGGAAGAAAGAGAAAAGAAGAAAAAATAGAGAAGACAAACAGAGGAAGAGGGAAGAAAGAAAAAGAAAGATTCCTCTACAAGAAGTTTCCTGCATCAGAATTCACAGACCCAGAGACAGGGTTCTCTCTCCCCTAAAATAAACATCCTTGAAAATTCTCCCAATCCTAAAATTATCATCATTTCAGATTTCAAAGAAAATAAGAATTTGAAATACAGAAGGTTACAATCTGTAAAAATCATGGTGTGAATTGACTGAGTTATTGAATGGATACTAGAGGGCCTTCTGGAGCCCTCACTATTCCACCACCCAACCCCTCCCACATAAAGGCAGACCTCCATCACTTAACTGCACTTTGCTGATATTGCAGGGTTTGATTGTTTATGCAAATTGAAGGTTTGTGACATCAAACAAGACTATTGGCACCATTTTTTTCTAACACTATTTACCTCATATCTCTGTCATATTTTGGTAATTCTTATACTACTTTAAATTTTTTCCTTATTATTATTTCTGTTATGGTGATCTGTGATCAGTGATCTTTGATGTGGCTATTATATTTGCTTTTGGGAGACACAAACTGTATCCATATAAAGTGGCAAACTTAATTAATAAATGTTGTGTGTGTTCTGACTGCTCCACCATGTCGCTGTTCCCCATTTCTCTCCCTCTTTTTGCTCCCTTGTATTCCAGATTACACAGCAATACTGAAATCAGCTCAATTAGTAAGCCTAAAATGAGCTCTTTATGTTAAAGTAAAAGGAAGTAAACATCTATAAAGCAAATTTCTTTGTTATCTTATTTTTTAAATTGCAAGTCAGCCCAACTTTCAGCAACTACTACTCTGATCAATCATCGTGGAAGCAAGACCCTCCACAACTAAAAAAAATCACAACTTGCTGAAAGTTCAGATAATGGTTAGCAATTTTTAGCAATCAAGTATTTCAATGAGACTTGATAGGAGGTGCCATAGACACAGAGTGCTAGGCTCAGGAAGATTCACTTTCCAGAGTTCAAATCTGACCTCATACACTCATTATTTTTATTATCCTGAGAAAGTCACTTAATTTTGTTTGTCTTAGTTTCCTCTATATAATCTATAAATTGGAGTAGAGAAGGAAATGGCAAACTATTGCACTATCTTTGCCATGAAAACACCAAAAAATCAGATATTACTGAAACATCACTGAATGACAAAATTTTTAATTAAGGTTTTAAATTTTTTTAGACTTTTTAAGGATACAAATATTCATTTTATACAATTTGACCAATAGAGTTTCTTAATTAAAAAATGTTTTAAATAAAGTTATTAATAGGCAAAAAATCTGCCCAGGGTCTTCCTAATACAAATGTAGCTTGACTATAGCTCCATTTATATAAGTAAATATAACTTGAAAAGATTTTAGTTTCACTCTTCTAAAGGATTACCAAATGAAAAAACTACTCTAAGAACATTGGACCTATTTCTTTTTTTATTATTATAGTTTTATTTTCTGGTTGTACATATATATTAATTATTTTAATACACATTTCTTTATGAATCATGTTGGGAGAGAAAAATCAGAACAAAAGGAAAAAACTATGAGGAAAAAAAAAGCAGAAAAAAAATGAAACATGTTGATTCACATTCAATCTCCATAGTTCTCTTTCTGAATATAGATGGTGTTTTCTATCTAAATTTTAGTAGGACAGCCTTGAGTACATTTTTTAGACTTAATACTGCTGCACATTTAATAGACAACAGTATAGTATGATATAATTTTTATGTGCACTGGGAAGCCAAAAAATTTATGATTCACTTTATTGTTATGGTCTAGAACTGCACACTCAGTATGCTTAAGGTATACTGTAATGTCCTTTCCTACAAAGGAGATAGGTCTTTTTCTAGAAGGACAAACTGCTTATCTGTTCAAGAAGTTCCCTCTCTTCCTGAGCAAGACCCCCAAAATCTGGGCTCTAGGGAGGGATTTTTTATTACTCTTTACAGCCTGGCTACTATTTGAGTACTTCAATGTTTAAAATTGACTCTGCAGCTGGACAGGAGTGTGACATACAAGACTCACAGACCCCTGCTGCAGGGGAAGAAGCCTCACAGACCTATGCTACAGAGGAAGAAGCCTCACAGATACCACCTAAGGGTGAGTATCTACCTCTGTCCCAAGCAGTGCCCCTTGTTCATTTGGCT
>JAJPUD010020773.1:0-17500 GCA_023553655.1 Myrmecobius fasciatus | reverse complement strand
GTGGCTTTCAGGGATTCTGATAATCCTTAGATTGTCTCTCCTGGATCTGTTTTCCAAGTCAGTTGTTTTTCCTAGGAGATATTTCATATTTTCTTCTATTTTTTCATTTTTTTGTTTTTGTTTAACTGATTCTTGAAGTCTCATTGAGTCATTTACTTCTATTTGTTCAATTTTAATTTTTAAAGTATTATTTCCTTCAGTTATCTTTTTTACCTCTTTTTGTAGCTGGCCAGTTGAATTTCTTGATTCAATGCGTTCTTTTTCCATTTTGCCAATTTTATTTTTCAGTGAATTGTTGTCTTTTTCCAATTCACCATTTTTATTTTCCAGTGAATTGGTGATTTTTTCCAATTCACCAATTTTATTTTTCAGTGAATTGTTTTCTTTTTCCAATTCACCAGTCCTGTTTTCCAGTTTTTGATATCTCTCTTGCACTGATCTCAATTTATTTCCCCATTCTTCTTCTAGCTCTCTTTTGAGATTCTTTATGCAATCTTCCAGGTAAGCCTTCTGAAAGGGAGACCAGCTTAAGTCTGCCTTTGTGGCTTCATCTGGGATTGTTTTCATAATGTCAGGATCTGGGGACTGTTCTATTTTTTCTCCGTAAAAGCTTTCTATGGTGAGAGCTCTCTTCTGCTTCTTGCTCATGATTTAAAGTTGGGATATTGGTCAAAAACAGAGAAAACTGCAACGATTTGTATTTGCCCTGGGGCAGTTTGCCGAGTTGACTTCTGGTTTGAGGCTGGGCAGCTAGCTAGATCCGCACTAGGATCACGTTTTCAGCTGCTCTCAGTCCACCCTTTACCAAAGGCAGATCTGCCAAAAGCACCTGCCCGCAAGCAGAGCAAAGTGGCCCAGGCATCTCCCAGGGGCTTCCTGGGTGCCTAAAATCCGCCTCTGTCGCAGCCCCACTTAACGCCCAGCGAGCACTGGCATCTGATAGAGGCCAGCAGCCAGTTCCCCTGAGGCTAACCTTCTCTGGAGTTTTTTCAAAGTAGATTGTTGATAGAAGTGCGTTGTAGTTCAAGTGTTTGGTGGAGCCCTCACTCCAAAACCAGTTGGGAGGCTCAATTTGTCTGGGTCTGAGGGAAGGTCTCAAGAGCTCACAGAGAACGCTGTCTGCAGTTCACCATCTTGGCTCCGCCCCACCCCTTCAAGTCTTTTTGTAACAAAATCTTGAAAGTCTGACAATTCACTGAATATCCTTTTGTTGTTCTTGTTGTTGTTCAGGATTATGATTTACCTTACTGGGTATGATATTTTTGACTGCAACCCTAACTCTTGCATATGGTCTTTTATGTTTTTTTAAAGTAGAAACTGCTAGGTCTGCTGCAATTTTAATTATGGTTCTGATATATTTGAATTTTTTTCTTGTTGCTCTTAATATTTTCTTCTCAACCTGGGGGGTGTAGGAATTTGGTTATGATTCCTGTAGGTTTTTCTTGTAGGATCTTTTTCAGGTGGTGATTGGTGGATTTTTTTTTTCGATTTCTACTTTCTTCTCTTGCTCTAACATTTTGGGACAATTTTCTTTAATTATTATTTCTTGCATTATTTTATTAAGATTCTTTTTTTTAAACACAGTTTTCAGGCAATCTTATTATTCTTATGTTTTCTCTTCTTGATCTGTTCCTAAGTCAGTTGTTTTTCTTATGAGATATCTACATTTTCTTCTATATTTTTTCATTATTTTTGTTTTGGTTTATTATTTCTTGATCTCTTTTAATTTCACTGGTTTTTCTTTGTTCAATTCTGGTTTTTCAAGTTGTAATTTTTTCTCTTAATATCTTGGATCTCTTCTAGTTGATTGACTTTCATTTCATAATTTTGTTTTTCTTATATTGTTCTTATTTTTAAAAAAAATGCTCAATCTTCCTCATTGAATTTTTAATCTTTGTTGTGTTCTTCTATGAATTATTTTTGAACAAGTTACTACATAACATTACTCTTTTGTTTAGGAGAGGCTTTTTTGTTTCACCATCATCCCCTAAAGATGAACCCCAGTCTTCTCCAATCCCATTATAACTCCTTTGCCTATGTTCATGGACTTTAAAATAAGATCTTAGAGTTATCCTTTACATATACTAGTGCTAAAGCTTCATGCCTCTCTCTAATCATTAAAAATGAAACAAGAGAAGCAGTAGACTATCATGGAAAAAGAACTAAGCTCACAGTGTTAAAGACTTAAGTTGTATGACAATCACATAACCTCTCAGTGTCCCAGGGAACGTTCAGAGATGATAAATTACAGATAAAGTGTCAATCAACAGTGTTGTACTCCTTAAATCACAAATCCAATTTTTTAAAAAAAAACTATGGAGAGGCACCTAGATGGTGCATTGGATAGAGCACCAGCCCTGAAATCAGGAGGACCTGAGTTCAAATCTGGATTCAGAAACTTAACACTTCCTAGCTGTGTGACTCTGGGCAATTACCTCAACAAAAAATAAATAAATAGAATAGCATTTTATGAGCAAAACAAAAACAAACCACAGAGCAGAACTGACAATTGAAAAGAGTCAAACAGTGGTTATCTAAAAGATATCTGAACAAATGGGTAAACAATCAAGGAAGAATGGACCTAAAATAGACAGATGGTCCATGTGAAGAGATGTCTAAGGAAAGACAGTAAGTGGGAAAAGCCAATAATTAGAATAATTGCAGAACAGCTAGGAGGCACAAATCTAGGGAGCTGGAAAAAAGGGAGAACAAGTAGAGTATAACAATAAAGCACTCAACTATGGGGGCTATGGTGAAAGCTTCAGTTGCTAGGAGAAAAAGTGAGATCAACACAAGACCCTAGTGGAATATGTAATAGATTACAAGGCAGAGATTTAGGTCTAAGGGAACAACATCTCAGACTGAGAAACTAGGACACAAAGAAGAGAAACCACTCTGTACAATAACGAACTCCAATTACCAGAGTCAAATACAAGGTTACTAGTAGACTAGCATCTAGACTGATATAATACTAAATCACTTGAGCTACCTAAACTGATCTATAGGCTATCACTACCATGGAACAACATTGGTCCTAGTACTTTGTGTAGGGTTAATCTTTAAGCCAGAGGCTAAGAGCCTCAGTCATATCAAGGGTACTAAATCAGTCATTGCAAAAGTCTCTTTTTAGTTATGATGATCCAAGCTCTCCTTGAATACAGTCATTGATGGGGAGCTTACAATTTAATTTATAGCTCATTTTATTACTGATTATTAGATGAAATATTTTATTGCTAATTATTATTAGATTACAATTAATTTAATTATTAAAATTTTAATTCTTATGTTAAGCTGAAATTAATATTTTTTTTCAAATGCCTACATTTTACAGTTTTTTTTCTATTCTAGGCTAGAGGGGAGAACTGAATGAAGACCTGAAGCCAGAGACACCAAACCCCCTCACCCCAGGATTAGAAGTGATTATACTAACAAGATTTTATTTTTATTTATTTGTTTTTTAATGATCAGGGAAAGGAGAAAGAACCTAACCATAGAAAGTTACTCTGGGAAATAGGTAAGATCAAGGTACATCTTCATAATTTTTTCTTTTTAGGATTCTGGCTTTATTTTTTTATTAAAGCTTTTCATTTGCAAAGCCTATATATGGGTAATTTTTCAACATTGACCTTTGCAAAACTTTCTGTTACAAATTTTCCCCTCTAGTCCCCACCCCTCCCCTATATGTCATCAAGTCTACTACATGTTAATCATGTTAAAATACATCAAGGTACATCTTCAGAGGAGGATACTGAAATTAAAAAAAAAAAACCCTTTTATTTCTAAAGAGTAATATCAAATGGTTACTGCCCAAAAAGAGATTATACAAGAACTCAAAAAAACCTTAAAAATCAAATGAGAGAGATTAAGGAAAAACCTATAAAAATAATAAGAACAATTCAAGAAAAACAAGAATGTTATGAAAAGAAAGCCAACCAACTTAAAAAGGAGATCCACAGTCTTAAAAAACAAAGTGACTTTTTGAAAATTAGAAATGAGCAAAGGAAATGGTGAAATCATAAGAGATTGAAAAATAATAAAATAAAATATAAAAATTTAAAAAAGAGAATGTGTGATATTTCATAAGAAAAACAATAGGTTTGGAGAAAAGATCAAGAAGAGAAAACATAAGAAAAACTGAACAACCTGAAAGCTATAATCAAAAAAAGAAAATGAATCTAGATACAATAATACAAGAAATAACCAGTGAAAATTGTCCTGAAGTGATAGAATAAAAGAGGAAAGTAGAAACAGAAAAAACCCACCAATCACCACCTAAGTGATATTATGAGGAAAATATATAGGAAAAAACGTTACTAAAATTTGAAACTCCCAGACAAAAGGGAAAATTTTACAAGCACCACCATCATCACCCCCCCCACACCACCACCACCGCAACAATAACAACTCAATTCAAATATTCTGTACCTACAATTAGAGTTACACATGACATCATCAAAATTGCATAAATAAGCATGCCTCTATTGGATTTACATATATTTTACCATGTTTAACATATATTGGATTACTTGCAATCTAGGGAGGGGGTGGGGGTAAGAGGGGTAAAAATTGGAACACAAGGTTTTGCAAAGGTCAATGTTGAAAAATTATCTTTGCATATGTTTTGAAAATAAAAAGCTTCATTAAAAAATGAAATTGCCTCAGCAAAACAAAAACAAAAAACAAACTATGGAGCAGAACTGTCAATTGAAAAGATCCAAACAGTGGTTATCAAAAAGATATTTGAACAAATGGATAAATAATTGAGGGAGAATAGTCTAAAATAGATAGATGGTCCAGGTGAGAAATGTCTAAGGAAAGATACTGGGAAAAGCCAGTTATCAGAATAATTGCAGAACAGCTAGGAAGCACAAATCTAGGAAACTATCAAAAAAAGGAGAATAAGTAAAAGGTAACAATAAATAACTCAACTATGGGGGCATGCAAGCTCCAGTTGCTAGGAGAAAAAGTGAGATCAACACAAGACCCCAGTGCGATATGGAATAGGTTGCAAGGCAGAGATTTAGGTCTAAGGGGAACAACATGCATTCATTTTAAGAAACTGGGACACAAGGTAGAGGAAAAAAAAAACAAACTTATCATCAAGACTGAAGGTCCTGGAATATTATATATCCACAATCAAAAGAACTATGTTTGTGTACTAAAATATCATATTCAGAAAAAAATATGTATAAATTATATGAAAAAATGGACATTCAATGAACTGTCAGAGTTTCAGGATTTTGTTCCAAATAAAACTGAACTCATGTAAAAGAAATCTCTAAGATTGTCATTAGTAATTGCCTCATTCAAAGAAATATTTGGGTAGAGCTTATTAGAAAGAGATTATAAGAAGCAAAATCAGGTACAAGAAGATAAAAATAGTAATTATGCTATATGAATAAGGTGCAAAAGAAAGATCCAACACACAGAGAAATTACATGGGAGCGGAGGGCTGGTAGTTTTGAATCATACTGATATCAATAACAGATTAAAGAGGGAGATCTATATATATATATATCTACATATATATCTATATATCCATGTATCTCTATCTCTATCTATCTATCTATCTATCTCAAGATAGGTATAATATCCTCCAAAATCTATAAAGAAATGTGGGGAAGGGAATAAGATAAAGTGGGTTATAGAAATGTGTGTAGATTTACAAGAATGGGATAAAGCATGTAGATTAATGGGAAATGGATTAAAAGGCATAAAGAGGGAGGGAAAAAATAAGGGATAAAGGAGGGACTCTTGGGGCTGGAACAGGGGAAGGTTAAGAATTTTTAAAAGGAGAAAAATATTTTGGAGAGTGATTATGATTTTAAAAAGCCTCATTTCTTAAGTATATAGAGAACTGAATGAAATTATTAAAAATAAGAGCCATATCCTAACTGATAAATGATCAAATGATAAGAAAAGTTTTCAGATGAAGTAATCATAGCTATATGAAAAAAATGTTCTGACTCACTATTGATTGGAGAGATGCAAATTAAAGTAATTCTGAAGTGCTGCCAACAACTATTAGATTGGCTAATAGGACAGAAAAAGAAAATGAGAAATATTGGAGAGGATGTGGGAAAACTGAGACATTAATACATTGTTTATGGAATTGTAAACTGCTTCAGTTATTCTACAGAGCAATTTGGAACTATGCTTAAAAGGTTATAAAACTATATGCCTCCTTTGACCTAGCAGTGTCACTATTGGCTCTGTATCTAAAAAGAGATTTAAAAAACAAAAAAGAAAGGACCTATTCGTACAAAAAAAATTATAGCAGCTCTTTTCTGGGGACAAAAATGGAAAATTGAGGGGATACCCATAAGTTCAGGAATGACTGAATAAATTGTGGTATATAATTATGAGGGAATACTACTGTGCCATAAGAAATGAACGAATGTTCTCAGAAAAACCTGGAAATACTTCCATAAACTGATGTAAAATGAAATGTACTGTGTACAAAGTAACAGCATTATTGTAAAATGATCACCTGTGAATGACATAATTATTCTCAGCAATACAAAAAACTAAGACAACTCCAAAGGACTTATGATGAAAAATGCTATGCATTCCTAGATAAAGAAATGGTGGACTCTGAATGCAGATCAAAATATTTTTTTGTACTTTAATTTTTCTTGTATTTTTTCTTCCTTTTGATCTTTTTCTTCTTCCATAACTGTGACTAATATGGAAATATGTTTTATATGATAGCACATGTATAAATTAGATAAAACTGTCAACATTCTTCAGAAAAGAGGAGGGATAGAAGGGAAGGAGGAAGGAAAATTTGGAACTCAACATATAAAAATGAATGCTAAAATTTTTCTTATAATGTATGTGGGGAAAAGATAAATATTATCTTTTATATATCAAATAAATATTAAATACATACATACACACACACACAAGCACACCTCTCACAAAAATAGTAGTACTGTAACTGTTCATTGCTTAGAGTGGAGAAGAAAATGACAATTGTGTTCTTGGACCTCTTTCAGTCCAAGACTACAAAGACCTGTGTGGGAGATTAGTGACTATATTTCAAGGGCTGAGAAGGCTAGTATTCCTTAGTGTTGTGGTAACAGCAGCCAGCTGATATTAAATGCTGTATTCTTATCTCATTTCCTTGGAGAAAAAGAATGGTTAATTTGGAACCAGGCAGAATATTTCCTGGAATACAACTGTGGAGGTGGCAATCATTTGGGAATGGCTGTGAGAATGTTTCATATATATTTCACTTGGCTGTTTTGCCTGGTTAGTAAGTTCAATTTAGTCTCTTTACTTTTGATTCATGACCATTTGGTTGGATTATTAGTTTATTATTAGATTATTATTTATAGATTATAGATAATTATTAGATTATTAGATTAGATTATTAGGGAGGATTATTAGTGGTAATGATGGATATATAAATATTCTTGCAATGCTATGGGCTGGGGTCTAACTGCAAAGGGGGACAAAATAAGGGGCCCTGTATTTAATAAAAATGAAATCATAACTTTTTTGAAGTCATTTTATTTCCTCTTTGTTAATTCATTAAAAAGCTATGCTTCTCTAAAATTCTTTCCAGATCTAAATTTATATGACTTCTCATGATCCAGTTTGGAATATTCTTGGCAGAGATACTGGAATGAATTTACATTTCCTTTGCCACTCATTTTATAGGTGAGAAACTGAGGCAAACAGGATTAAATGACTTGCCCAGAGTCACACAATAATTGTCTGAGGCCAGATTTAAATTCAAGAAGATGAATATTCCTGACTTTAAGCACAGACACTTTAACTACTATGCTACCTATCATTCTCCCTGTTTATTCTCTGTTCCTCAACAGACTCCATCCATTTTTTCACCTTTTTTGTTGTTATCTATTGCTGGATCATCAGTACTTCTATTTTTTTTTTTGCTTGCTCAATTTCGACCCTTCCATAAATCTGTATGCAATTTGAACTAGACCCTTAGAGCTCAAGTCCAGCTAATCATCCCATAAAGCTCAATTTAAATATATGCCTTCCCTGATCTCAGAACTTTCTTTGCTCCAGATTTCACAAAGTACTTTGTTCTGAACTTTTAAAATGCACTTTTGTATACTAGTATTCACAGGGAATCCCAAAATTCTTAGCACAGTTTTAAACTTTTTTTATTAAAACTTTTTATTTGCAAAACATATGTATGGGTAATTCTACAAGATTAACCCTTACAAAGCTTTCTGTTACAAATTTTTCCTCCCTACTCCCCACCCCTCCCTTAGATGGCAGGATATCCACTACATGTTAATTATGTTAAAATACTTGACAAATCAAATATATGTATACATATTTCCACACATCATTTTTGTGCAAGAGAAATCATATCTATAAGAAAGAAAAATCAGAGAAAGGAAACACAATGCAAGCAAACATCAATAGAGAGCATGAAAATGTTATGTTGTGGTCCACATTTCATATTCCTCTCTCTGGGTGTATATGGCTTTCTTCACTGAACAATTGGAAGTGGTTTGAAATGTTTCATTGTCGAAGAGAGCCATTTCCATCAGAATTGATCATCATATAGTATTGTTGTTGCTGTGAATAATGATCTCCTGGTTCTGCTCATTTCATTTAGCATCAGTTCATACAAGTCTCTCCAGACCTCTCTGAAATCATCCTGCTGGTCATTTCCCACAGAACAATAATATTCCATAACATTCATATACCATAATTTATTTAGCCACTCTCCAACTGATGGACATCCATTCAGTTTCCAGTTTCTAGCCACTACAAAAAGGGCTGCCACAAACATTCTTGCACAAGTGTGTCCCTTTCCTTCCTTTATGATTTCTTTGGGATATAAGCCCAAAAGAAACACTGCTGGGTCAAAGGGTATGCACAGTTTGATAACTTTTTGAGCATAGTTCCAAATTGCTGTCCAGAATGGCTGGATCCATTCACAGTTCCACCAACAATGCATCAGTGTCCTAGCCTTCCCACATCCCCTCCAACATTTGTCATCTTTTCCTGTCATTTTAGTCAATCTGACAGGTGTGTAGTGGTACCTCAGAGTTGTCTTAATTTGCATTTCTCTGATCAATAGTGATTTGGAGCACCTTTTCATATGACTACAAATAGTTTTAATTTCATCCTCTGAAAATTGTCTCTTCATATCCTTTGACCATTTATCGACTGGAAAATGGCTTGAATTCTTATAAATATGAGACAATTCTCTATATATCTTAGAGATGAGACCTTTATCAGAACCCTTAAATGTAAAGATTTCCCAATTTATTGCTTCCCTCCAAATCTTGACTGCATTGGTTTTGTTTGTACAAAAACTTTTTAACTTAATATAGTCAAAATTATCTATCTGGTGTTCAATTAAGAGTTCCAGTTCTTCTTTGGACATAAATTTATTTCATCTCCACAGGTCTGAGAGGTAAACTATACTACATTCCTCTAATTTATTTATAATATCACTGTTTATATTCAGATCATGAACCCATTTAGATCTTATCTTGGTATGTGGTGTTAGATGTGGGTCAAGCCCTAATTTCTTCCACACTAGTTTCCAATTTTCCCAGCAGTTTTTGTCAAATAGTGAGTACTTATCCCAGAAGCTGGGGTCTTTGGGTTTATCAAAGACTAAATTGCTATAGTTATTGCCTAGTTTGTCCAGTGATTCTATCCTATGCCACTGATCGACTATTCTATTTCTTAGCCAGTACCAAATGGTTAACAAAAACCATATGATTATTTCAATAGATGCAGAAAAAGCCTTCGATAAAATCCAACACCCATTCCTATTAAAAACACCAGAGAGTACAGGAATAAATGGGCTTTTCCTTAAAATAATTAGTAGTATCTACTTAAAACCATCAGCAAGCATCATATGTAATGGAGACAAACTAGAACCATTCCCAATGAGATCAGGAGTGAAACAAGGCTGCCCACTGTCACCATTATTATTTAATATTGTGTTAGAAATGTTAGCTTTGGCAATAAGAGAAGAAAAAGAGATTAAAGGAATTAGAGTAGGTAACAAGGAAACCAAATTATCATTCTTTGCTGATAACATGATGTTATACTTAGAGAACCCTAGAGACTCAACTAAAAATCTACTAGAAACAATTCACAACTTTAGCAAAGTTGCAGGATATAAAATAAATCCACATAAATCATCAGCATTTTTATATATTACCGACAATGTTCAACAGCAAGAGATACAAAAAGAAATTCCATTCAAAATAACTGTTGATAGTATAAAATATTTGGGAATCTACCTGCCAAGCAACAGTCAGGAACTATATGAACTAAACTACAAAACACTTTACACACAAATAAAATGAGATCTAGTCAATTGGGGAAACATAAAATGCTCATGGGTAGGCCAAGCAAATATAATAAAAATGACAATACTACCCAAACTAATTTACTTATTTAGTGCCATACCAATCAAACTCCCAAGAAATTATCTTACAGATCTAGAAAAAATAGTAGCAAAGTTCATTTGGAAGAACAAAAGATCAAGAATTTCAAGGGAATTAAAGGGAAAAAAGGCTGATGATGGTGGCCTTGCTGTACCAGTTTTAAACTTTTTATAACAGAAAACTGTTACTAAGACTTTTGGGGCACCTTGTGTGCTTATGTGATAACGCCAAGCTAATCTGTGAGCTCTATAAGACAGGGACTGCTTTTCTAAATATTCCTTCTTCCATAGTACCTTGCATAATAGTAATTGTTTAATGAAGACTTCCCAGATGTGCATAGAGGCTTTGCTAGTCTAATAAATAAATTTTATAAGTATCATGATAAAGCAGCTCTGATAGTATTTATTATCTGTGTATGATATTATGTATTATATATGTATATATTTCTTCTACCAACAGAGACCACAACCTCAATATAATCTAATAGATATTATTAAGATGTTTTTGTTTTTTGCTTTTTTTTGCAATGAAACATTTCATCATTTTGCAGCCAACTTCATGTTGAGCTCTTCTCAATCTAGGCAGTACAATCCTCAAAAAATAAAAAGACAGTTTATCACCAGATACAGCTTCAAAATTTTGTTCATTTTGATAGGACCTGACAAAGTTTTCTGGTATGCCTTTCAAAAACTCACGGTTACCACTCTGAACAATGAGACATTCTAGGGGACTTGAATAGAAATAGAATAATATACATAAATAGCATCGAGCCTCAGTAATACTTTGTTGCTCAGTCAGATTCAAACTTATTGTGATTTCTTGCCAAAAACATTGGAATATTTTGCCACTTCCTTTTCCTACTAATATTACAAATGAGGAAACTGAGGTAAACAGGGGTGACTTGCTGGTAAATTGCTGCCAAATTTGAACTCAGAAAGCTGCATTTTCCTACTTGGTGCTCTATCCACTGATCTATCTACCTGCCTCTTCAAACTAGGCAGATGGGCATAAGTAGTAAGGAAATTACCTAAATTATTAGTATTACTTTTTTAAAAGAGAAACCTAGTTCTTAATTTGACCACCAGGTGATGCTAGAAAGACAGTAATATTCTCTTTACCAATTGTGTCTTGCAATTGCTGGCATTACAGCCTGTTCAATACAATGGAAAGGAGAACTGCATTTGGAGGGAGAGGAGCCAAATTCTATTCTATTTTTCCTCCAAAGTTTAGAGGTCCTAAGTTATATTCTAAATTGCTAAATAGCTATACTACTACCTGTATGACCTTGGACAAACTGATTAACCTCTGCAGGGCTCAGTTTCCTCATCTACAAGATGGTGACCAGATAATTTCTAAAAATCCAATTTTAAATCACTGATCATCTCTGATCCTAAGTCCCAAGCTCATCTTTGTGCTCTACTCAACACCAAAGCAAGTTCTGAGCTTTCTGTGGTTCTCGGGGAGTGAGAATTTTTCTGCCATTCAGCCCTGTCTCTGGTTGATTGTATTCATTTTGTTAGTCTCATGGGTGTGGTTATTGAAGAACCTATTCCACAGAGAAAATTCTACATCCTCCCATAGTCACCTGTATTTCAAGGCACCTCAGTCATGTGGTCAGTTCATTATGGCCTCTAACCCACAAGCAAACAAGCTTCACCCTCTACTATGTTTTTCTTAGTAACTGACTCAAATAAAAGAAACACAACAACATACAGTATTACACCAAGTAACCAAGTACATGCCTTGAACTTTGCCTAGACTTGGCCAGATTCATAGTTATAACCATAAATGTAGTAGTTTTGTGAACTAAATGTCCAAACAGCATCTCTCCTCTCCCAAGCCATCAAAGAAATAATAGGAAATAAAAGTTACCAGTTTCTTTTCCACTCATAATGTATTGTCTCTCAATCTATAATTGTTATCCAGGCAGTTTCTCCCCTACATGCTGAAAGGTAGTAGTAATAAGGAATATATCATATACTGGTCACCATACCATTTTACTATTGCTATATGGCTTCTAATTTCACAAACATTCCTGTTTCAGGACTTCAGGGTACAGAGCTTTTGGATTATGCATAAGTCCAAAAGATGTTCCTTTAAAAATTTCCACTGCTAGGCCTAAACCAAAAAGAAATAAAGAAAGAACAAAATGTCTTTTATGTATAAAATATTTATAGCAGCTTTTTTTGTAGTGACAATTGAAAAAGAAGAGGTTATTCAAACAATTGAAAGATAACTGAATAAACTAGAGTTTGTGGATATGATGGTATTGAGGTTGGAAAGGGGACCCCAAAAATTTGGGGTTACAGATTGGTATCACAAGCTGTCTCAAAAGAATTTACAGGCTTGAACCATTTCCTGATCAAGGGGCAAAGTTTTATTGTATTTGTAACACCAATTGCAGTGGGCTAAGTTCCAAAAGAAATTAGCAAAGTGCTAAGAGAGAGGAGACAGTTTTATCCAGCTTTCTATCATTGACATGCTAATTCTATGGGCCAGGATAAAGGGCAGGGGGTAGTCTTCAGAATTTAGTTCTCATTGACTAACAGATTATCATGATTGTCTCAGGAGTTTGGTCCCTGGGACTATGCTATGACCAAAAACTATTTGACAGACAATGAATTGAGGAGTGTTCTATTCAGAATCAGACAGATTGTTGTTCTTAGATTGGGAGTGTGGGAAGTCCCTGAGGCAGACTCCAAAACCAGAAGATTTAGGATTACTGATTTATTGTTAGAAAAGATCTCTTAGATCAGGGAACTTCAAAATCATTATTGTCTCCCTTAGAAGAAGCTATATTACATCAATGGGGTGCTACTATGCCATAAGAAGTAAGGAAAGAGACAATTACAAAAAACATTTAAATAAACTTATGAAGAGTGAAATGAGCAAAACCTGGACAATTTATACCATAACATTAGTTTTCTGAAAAATGAAAATTAAGAGAACTTTTATAAACTGATGAAGAATAAAATGAGTGGAACTATTACAACAATTCATGCAATAACACTTTAAAAAGGAATGACTTTGAAAGCTGTAAGAATCACTGTTCTGATTCCAGGACACCAATGATAAAATATGTCATTCATTTCAAAGCAGTGATAAACCTCATGTCAAAACAATATATAATTTTTTTAATGCAGCCATTGAGGCAACTTGTTTTCCTAATCAATGCATATTATAAGAAATTTTCTTTTTCTTTTCCTCCTTTCCTCATGGGAAGAGGCCAGAAGGGAGAAAAAATGGATTTTTCCTTTCTTTATTTCTTTTTAACAGAAGTTGGTTGTTGTCCTTCATTTTCAAAAAGGATCAAAATGACCTTACTATTTTAGAGACAAGTTATAGTGTGTCCAACTGTGACTGGTGAGACCAATATGAGATCAGAATGTTCTGCCATAAGTAGGGCATGAATAATCCACATGAATCTTTGGGATAGATCTGGCATTTTTGTGTATCTGGCATTTCTTCTGAGTCATGTCAGTTCTGCTTTGCTCATAGAGCACAGCATCTTCTCTGATGATGGTGAGGAAGTCCTGTGGCAGTGTCTCTCATGTCATACAATCAATTCTAAAATTCTTAACAGTGACTTTAAAGGTATCCTTGTGATTTTTTCTGACCACCATGTGAGCATTTGCCTGTATGAGTTCTCCATAAAACAGTGTTTTTGACAAGCATATATTTGGCATTTGAACAATGTGGCCAACTCGATGGAGTTGTGCTCTTTGCGGGAGTCTGGTATCTTATCCTGCCAGATGATCTTCAGAATCTTTCTAAGACTATTTAAATGGAAGCAATTCAGTTTCCTTGCATGGTGCTGGTATATTGTGCAGATTTCACAGGCATAAAACAATGAAGCCAGCACAACAATTCTGTATACCTTCAATTTGGTAAGTTTGGTTCTAAGATCTTTCCTCTCTCATACTTTCCTTCAGAGCCTCCTAAACACTAACCTGGCTCTAGCAATGGGTGTGTCAACATCATTATCAATGTGGATATCCCTGGAAAGTACACTGACAAAGCAAATAAACTATCCAAAGCCTTCAAAAATCCTCCCTTTGCTGTAACTGATTGTTCAATATATTGATGATGTGGTATTGACTGATGGAGTACATGTATTTTCTTGGTGTTAATAATTAGGCCAAAATTAGCATGAGCAGGAAAGAGCCAGTTCCTACTTTGTAGCATTTCCACTTTAGTGACTGAATTGAGTGCATAGTCATCTGCAAACAAAACAAACAAAAAATCATGTATCAACACTCCCTCTACTTTAATTTTGGCTTGTAGCCTTTTCAAATAAAAGAATTTACCATCAGTATGGGAGCTAACCTTGATACCACGTTCATCCTCATTGAAGGCACTGAACAACATGAGTGAGAACATCACACTAAAGAATATGGGAGCAAGCACACAGTTCTGTACCACTCCATTGATGACTGGGAAAGATCATGTGCATTGTCCATTTTCCAGAACTTGGGCAAGCTAAAAGAAGCATGAGGCATATGTATATGAGGATGGGGGGTGCTATAAATCTAAACTATAATCTGCTCTTTCAGATGAAGTTTCTATTGATTATTAATTCAACTAACTGTTTGACTTTGTTACAAGTGACTTTTCATATGGCAGAAATCATCTGTAAATATTTGTTACATAAAAAATATATAAATAAAACAAAAAATATAAACATAAAGGAAAAAGAAAGCTTTCTAACGGTATTCTTACTTTCTTCTATATTTATTACTTGAAAGGGTACTAGTAATTAGGTTGTATGGTCCAGATAGGACCCAAATGATTCATTTCTAGGAAGATATAGATCTATTCCAATGAAGTTTCTGAACTTCAGTGTTCAAAGGAAATTTATAATTATTAGCCTTCATGGATATAAGAGCTTGTCAAACACATATTTTTCTTTAATCAATTATTCTCACTGAGTAGATCCCCATCAGTTAGAAAATGGCTGAATAAGTTATGGTATATGAATATAATAGAATTTTATTGTTCTATATGAAACGATCAGCAGAATTGTTTCAAAAAGGCCTGGAGAGACTTACATGAATTAATGCTAAATGAAGTGAGTAGAACCAAGGAAACATTGTACACAGCAACAACAAGATTATGTGATGCTCAACTCTGATGGACTTGGCTCTTTTCAACAATTAGATGATTCTGATCAATTCTAATAGACTTGTATTGGAGAGAACCATCTGAAATCAGAAAGAGGACTATGGGGACTGAATGTGGACCACAATATAGTGTTTTCATCTTTTTGTTGTTGTTTGCTTGCTTTTTTCTCATCTTTTCCCTTTTTGATCTGATTTTTCTTGTGTAGCATGATAAATGTGGAAACATATTTAGAATAATTGTATATGTCTAATATATATTGGATTGCTTGCTGTTTAGGGAAGGGGAGTGGGAGGAAATGAGGGAGAAAAATTTGGAACACATAGTTTTGCAAGAATGAAGTTGAAAACTATCTTTGTATATATTTTGAAAATAAAAGACTATTATTAAAATAATAAATCAATTATTCTAGTCTATCCATTAATACACGTTTTATGCCCACTAAGTCTTTAAATCATCTAAGCAAGCCATTATGTTGAAAGGGAGAGTTAGTGTTAAGTCGCTAAATACACAAATTTTTTACCATACCATAGATTTTTAGAATGGTCTAAACATTCTGGGGCAGGCCTGGTTCAGCTTAATTTGGCAATTTAGGTTTAGTATTAGAATAAAAAGATATAATCATAGGTCATGTAACATTTAGCAGAAAAAATTTTTAACAGGTAGCATGGACATAATAATAACAATTTACATTTACATAATACTTAGAAGTTTGCAAAACACTTGCAAATATTTTATCATTTTATTCTCAAAACAGAAGGCAAATGTTATCATTTATCCCCACTTTTCAGATGGAGAAATTAAGTCAGATTGAGGTTGAGTGATTGGCTAAGGATCACACAACTAATAAAGATCTACGGACAAATATAAAACAAATAATAATTTTATCAAAGTAGTATGATATAAAATAAATTCACATTATACATCAACATTTCTATATCACAATCAAGAAAGTTTGAAGATAGTAAGAGATACTATAAGCAAATTAAAATATCTAGGAGCATATACCTGCTAAAACAAACTTAGAAACTAGAAGAACAAAATTATCATAAACTTTTATTATATATTATATTATTATATAAATAAAATCAAATTTAATTAGAGATGTATTAATTTTAAGAGGTAGGCAGGGCTTTTGTAATAAAAATGACAATTTTATCTAAGCTAATAAGTATACTTAATGCCATTCCAATTAAATTACAAAAAAATTATTGAATTAGAAAACAAAATGCATTTGGAAGAACAAAAAGTCAAGACTATCATAGAAATTAATGAAAAAAGATGGAAAGGAGGCAGGTTTAGCAGTATCAGATTTTAAACTACATTATAAAGCAGTAATTTTCAAAACTCTCTGGTACTAGCTAAGAAATAGAAAGAAGAATAGAACAGACTAGACATACAATTTACAGCAGCAAATAAATATAATAGGCCTTTATTTGACAAGTGTAAAGGCTTAAGATTTTGAGATAAGAATTCATTATTGGGAAAACTGAAAAGCCTGAAGGAGGATCTGAAACTTAGGACAAAATTACTCGCAACTAGATATTAAAGCTTGATAATAATAATACATAATATAATAACAATAACAACAATGTTTGTTATTGTTAAAAATAAGATCAAACAAAATAAAAATGAGTAAAAAAGAACCTACCCAGAGATAGCTACTTTGTACTAAAGAAGATCTGGGTACATAATCAGAGGAAGATAGTGAAATTTAAAAAAGAGAGAAACAATTGGTTGGTTTTATTTTTAAAAAGAGAAAACCAAACCATTAGAATAAAAAAATGAAAAGAGTGAATATACCATTAACAAAGATGAAACTTTAAAAAATTATAAGGAGTTATTTTGTCAAATTATATACTAATAAATTTAACAAGTTAAGTGAAATGGAAGAACGTTTACAAAAATATAAATTGCCAATGTTAGCAGAAAAGAAAATAGAATATGTATACAGACCTATTTTAGAAAATGAAATTGAATAG
>JAJPUD010020772.1:0-18955 GCA_023553655.1 Myrmecobius fasciatus | reverse complement strand
GAGAGAGAGAGAGAGAGAGAGAGAGAGAGAGAGAGAGAGAGAGAGAGGCAGAAACATAGAGGCCACATGGGATGGCTCCCTCAACATCTCCCTTGCCTGAGAGTCTGGCTCCTGCAATGGGTGGAGGCCACTTACCAAGCTGCCCCAGGACCAAGTCATTGTTTGGCTTCATTTTTTCTTTCTTTTCAGGGCTGGTCTTCCGGCTATCCCTTCCTTTCCATTTGGAGTCATTCTTCTTCCCCTTGCTTCTCTTCCCAGATTGTTCTATGTTGGATGGACAGAGAAAGAGAGAAGGAAATAGTTATCCAGCACAAACTTCCTAGGGGAAGGGCATGTCCATATCAGTGCAATCTGGGTATCACAGGGGATTTTAAAAAGCTCTGCCCTAATTCGCTCCACTAAGACGTGATGTGCCCATTGAGTGCAGAGTCCACTGTTCCAGCTGAGAGGCCTTTGAGGGGTCCCAAACTGGAGCCCAGTCTCTCCCAGCCCATCTCACAGTCATTCTTTCCTCTTCGTCCCTTCCATGTGTCAGAGAGGGCTGTAACTTCCAGCTTCAGAGAGGAGAGGTCTGGCCATGGGACTTAGGGAACACTAGGGAAATCTATTCTTATCACTAGAGCTCAGACAGTTGTCTTGGAAGATAGCCTGGGGTTGGGGTGGGGAAGTGAAGGTGGGGTGTCAGTAGTAGAAGCAAAGGGGATGGGAAGTATGAAATTGAGAGCTGTTTCTTAAGTGTTTATATAGTTTTGTGTGAGAAATAAAGAAAAGAACAAGGGAACAAAATAAAGTAGCATCAAATCTAGTGATAAATTATGTGTGTCATATAGACAGTAAGGCTCATGTTCCCAGTTATATTAGAGAATGAGTGAGATTTAGATAGAAGAAGCAAAAGGGTGGGCATTTGGTGTGTGTGAATGAATGAATGTGCAGAGTGTAATAAGATAGAAGGTGGGAGAAGTAGATTGGGACCTGATTGTGGAGAGCCTGGACCATGAGGCTGAGTTTGCACTTGACAATGATATGAAGGTACCTGAGTAGGGGAATTTTACCATAAAGTATATGTCATATGGACATATTAAGTAGGGAGTTGTGGAGTCTTCTTTTTCCTCCCTTATTTCAATGTATACCAAGAGAGTATTCAGCTCCTTCTACTCTGGGTAACAGAGGAAATAGCCAATTACTACGAAAAATTTCACATAGTTTTTCCCAAAGACATTTCTGGGGGGGCAGGACAATCAGGGAGGAAATTACCTGAGTTTCTGGACCTGTGGGAAGTGTATCAACAGGTGAGAAACACTTCCTAAGTATTGGGGAAAAGGCATGTCTGAGTGTATAGCCATCCCAAAGCAACCTACAATCAGTGATGCCTGAAGGTGAAAGAATTAGGTCCTTGGTGAGTTTATCTGATTCTTAAGAGAACTTTAAGCCTAAAGGTTGGAGACCTTCTCAGTCAAAGGTTTATAACCCCTGGGGTCTATAAATATATTTAAAAATATTTTGATAGTTGTATTTTATAATCTTTTAAAATAAAAGAAAACATGCACTGTGATTACAGATGAGGATATTTCTCTTGAAAAAGGGCTAGTGAGAGCTGTAGGCAGTTTTAGGTAGAGGTAAGGAGGAGGCTGGAGAACTGCAAGGTGTTGAGCAAACCTGTCTTAGAGAATTTTAGGAAGGTGACATTGTGGAGCCATAGCGGATACTTCCTGACTGCTGAGTAGGGAAAGGATAGCTCACTGGCAGGCATCAGTATCTTTCATTAGCTATATTATTATATGCTATAAGTTCCATTTGGTTTTGTCTTTGAGTTTTTGAACAATATCCTTGTAAGGGGAGTTTGCATCAATGTATATCAAGGGCTGCCAAACTGTGAAATTCCTATAAATGCCCTGACATAGACAATTAAACAAGAAGGTGAGCATCGTCCTCCCCCACTCCTCCCATGTCCGTGAATTTTTTGGTGTTCATCCCTTTCTCTTTTCTAATCTAAGAGCTCTATCTTTAAAGTGTGAATAATGCTTGGTTTGTCTACAACAGAGTAGTAGAGTAGTTGTGAGGAACACATACAGGTATGAGTAGAGAGTATGAGTTACTATTACTATTGCTATTTTACACATTGAACTCAGAATCAGGAAAGACTATTAAGCACACTTCGGTATTTTTTGCCAAATGCTTATGCTTTCAGGAAGTATGAAATAATCAGACATTAGATGGCCACCCTCTACTCCCTTCTTGTGTGTCCCTGTCAAAGAATGAATTTTACCTATCCTGAGTCCTCACTGATGAGGCCTTTGTCCTATTACTGATTCAAACTGATGGGTGGTTCACACACCAAAGCTATACTTTGGTCTTGGCCTTTAAAGGGAGAAGGGAATGGTTGGAAAAATATGGAAAGATGTTTACAGATAAATATGAATTCTTTTCCAAAGAGAGGAGATAATGCATTTTATAGGGAATCCCAGAAAGACTTGCTTGTCTAAGGATTAGAAACAGAATAATCTTTGATGACTAAGGGGAGGAGAGAGTAGGAAAGGAAAGAGGAAGGGAAGAAGGGGAACAGAGGAAGGGAGAGAGAAAGATTGAGCCTGACAGACTCTTCCACCCCCCCATCCCCCTTTCCTTTTCACCCAGGCTTGTTTCTGGATTTCTTAGGTGAAATCCCCTGTGACAAAGGGCTTCTCTCACTGTCAGCTCATGACTCCGATCCAAGCTAGGTAAAATTCACTTAGATCAGGGTGTGAGGATCCTTTGCTACCTCCTTAAGTGATTCCCACAGGTGGAAGGGAGAGGGGACCAATAATCTAATTTGCATCTATAGGTAATCAAAGAACTCAAGATTTTTTTGGAAGTAAAAACTTCCTCCAGAGACTTCAATTCAACAGGTATTTACTCTGCTGGGAACTGTAAGAAGGCAAAGACAAATGTTATTTCTGGCTTTTGCTGCTGAATGAATTGGGAGGCAGAACTAGTATGATCAGCAGTACCTCTCTAACTATTCTTTTTCCCCAGGACAGTCCCACCAGCATTTTTCTTGTGCCCTGGTCCTTTCCTAAACCATTAAACTAATTCCTCCACATCAGTTTGGGGATTTCACCTATCTCAAAGACTGTGCAGATGAACATCTGACTTTGCTTAGACAAATGTTCTCCTCTTCCAAAGGAGGAGCAGGATGCAGAGAAATGAGGCTGAGAATGTACTGCCCAGTCAGAGGGAAGCTGGAAGGCTGTCTTGTGGGAAGGTAGCTCAGGCAGGCTTGAAGTCTTTTAACTACTAGAGATCTTCCATTGAAAACAAAAGGGTAACTTGGGCTTATTCCAAAGAGGGTAACTCAGGAGGCAAAGTGGATTACAAAAGGCAGAAGTGAGGAAGGAATGCATTTCTTGCATAGGAATACCCTAAGCCAAGGCTAGGGAGATGCAACATTGTGTGTGAGAAACAGCAAGATTTTAGTTGGCCTGTGGAGTGTGTGAAGGGGAGTAGTGTGCAATAAGCCTGGCAAGATCATTTGGAGCCAAACTGTGAAGGGTTAGCCTGATTCCAGGTTTGTCTGGGGGATGTGAAACCCCCTCATTCTATACACAGATCCAGAAATGATGAAATCATGTGACTATATGAGAGGGCAACATCCCAGTAATTAATGGTTTCTTCGAGTACTTGGGAGTTATAACACTCTGGCATGACGCAGCTGATCATAACATAACCAAGTAGTGCCAATCAGGCTGAATGATACCATAATGGAGCAGCCATCCACCCTGACTGAGGGCCTCCAACCTTGGCCTGTGTCACTGATGTGGGGGCCAAGTCCCCTGGGGCTGAGTTGGGTTTGGAAGGAGACCTGGGAGAGGGGAAACTCCAGCTAGGTGAGGGAACAGCCCACATATTTCACAGCTCCGGTCTGACAATAGAAAAGAACTTCTCTCTGCTTTAGATAGGCAGACGAAGAATAGTCTGTCTGCCAGGTGAGCTTTTAGGATAATGAGGAGTGTGGGTGTGGGTGTGGCAGGAGTTTCTGGTCTAAGAAGCACAGATAGGAGGGGAAGGTGTTAGATTGTCCTTCCCAAGCAGGGTGTGGAGGTCAGGTGGGAAGTTTTTAATGGAAAAGGTGCTTTTCACTCAAGTCAGGTGATATTTTCCCTTGTGGCCTCTAGGATAAAGCCCAACACTTTTAGTCAAGGCCTCTGTAAGCAGCCCAGAACCTACTTTTTTAACCTTATCTCCCACCACTCTCCTTTGTGAACTACTTCTTCAAGCCAGGGTAGTTTCTTCCCAGTCATTCTCTACTCTCTCCACACTTACTGCCATTTCTCATCAGGAGAGTCCAGATGGTGGAACTCAGCTGGACTTGGATTTGTAGTTACATAACATGGACAAAACCACCAAGTCTCAGTTTACTTATCCATAAAATGAGGATAATAGTACCAGTAGAACTTACCTCAGAGTTGTGAGAAACAAATGGGGAAATGTTTGTAAATTCATTGCAAACTTTAAAAAGTTTTATCAATATTATAGTTGTTATCACTCCTCTCTTATTCTCTAGTTGTTTTCTCTCTGTCTTGTCTTCCCAGCCAGACTGTGAGCTCCCCAAAGGCAAGACACATCTCCCTTCATCCATTATTCCTCCTATTCCTGTACCTCCATTCCCACTTCATCACTTAGAACAAAGCCACTAAAATTGCTAAGTAAAGGCCTGATAAACTGAAAAGAGAATTTGAATGAGGGAGGACCAAGAAATTCTGCAGATATAGTGAGGTAAGGATGGTTCAAAAGAGGCAGAAAAAGAGGGCAGCAGAAAGAGTACTGGGTTTACAGTTAGAGGATCTGAATTCAAATTCCTGGTATAACTTTGGGCAAGATGCTTAATCTCTTAGGCCTCAGTTTCTTCATCTGTAAACTGGACCTCCTTCTAATTTTAAATGTATGATCTGTCTCAAAATTAAGTAATGTTAGAGGTGGAAGAGCTCTTAGGTCATCTGATCCAACACACCTTTATTAGGTGGGACTTAGCCCAAATCTCACAGCAACTTCACCTAAAGGCTCAGACTGCATCAATGGAGGTCTCCTGACCACCGGTACAGAGCTGATGTCATAATGCTTTTGGAGCCACATTTCTTAATTCTCCCATGTGTGCCTTATTTTTCATAGGATGGTGCTGGTTTGCTTTTTTACATGATCAGGTGCTGAGGAACTCATGGAGCTCCATATTGGGGCTTTCTTCTTCACTGGCAAAGGAAAGGTTTTGGCTCTCTCCTGGGGGACGCTCATCTTGACTCAACTCTACCCAGAATAGATGATTCCCCTTAGGGCAGAATTTTCTATCACCTCTACTTTGCAGATGAGGAAACTGAGGCAATGATGGTAAACACTGTGAAGAAGCCGAGTTTAGCTTTGATGGGAATTTCCTAATAATTAAAGCTCTCTGAAAGTGGAAGTGTTCCCCATGGAATCTGGTGAATTCTCCCTCACTTCAAGCAGAGGCTTTATGACCCCTCTTTTAAGGTGTGCTCTAGCAGGGATTTCTTTTGGAGAATGTTTTGGCCTAGGTGGCCACTGAAGTCCCTTTCCTGTGATATAGTCATAGTTGGTAATGATAACTATAGCATGAAGGGCTCCTACTTCTTCCAGAAACACCCCCCTAATCTTCTCTTTCCTCAGCTTATTGCTGATGACTCAAATTCCTCCAGGAAAGCTCTATTGCTTGTGTTAAGGTATTTAATAGAGGGGCACTTTGTAAAATGGAAATTTGCTTAGGGGAAGGACAAACAAGCCAGTGTGAATTAGTCTACACTCTGCATGTAAAATAGGTGTGAAGATTCTACTCCCTTCTGTCAGGGCAGTGGGTAGTATTCAATGGCTGTGCTTTGCAGAAGGTGAAAAGTGCTGAGGTCAGCTGGCCTGTTCTCAGCCTTCCTAACCTAGGCCACAAACAACTTCCCCTAAAAGCTCCCTCTTTCCAGCTTCAATGTGGTCCTGGGAAAGTCGGTCCTATTAAAGTAGTTTCCTATGGGACTCTACCCTTCCCCCAACTCCCCCCCCCCTTTCCCCACCAGCTTTTCCCAGGGAACTGGGAGGGTGGTCTGCTTCGGAGCCAGTATCACCTAGCTCCCTCTATGTACGTGGCTTTCCGACTCAACAAGTCAGAGAGAAGCTTTGTGAAAGAACACTCCGTCCCCAACAGCTCGAAGACAGGCCTTCCCCTGCCCTCCCCCCCAGCCCATGTGATCCAGCTTGATCCAGATCCAGACCACAAACACAACTGCTGGAGCTGCTGGCCAAGGGGCCAGATGCTGGAGAAGGGCTCTGCAACTCTCGGCTTATGGGCTGAGCTGGGGTGTGGGGAGGGGGTGGGAGCAACCAGGCTTCTGGAGCCCCGGAGCTCCCTTCCTCCCTGGCTGCCCGGTTGTTGCTGCATTCTGGGCTTATTAATAATAAAGACAATGATGGTAATTAGCAAGAGCATGAGCCAAGTCTGACTCCCAGACTCCAAGAATTTTGGAGCAGGATGGGAGGGGACCAGCAGTATCTGAAGAACAATATAACCAAATCCCCAAGACTGGCAGGGCGGGTTGTTTTCTGTCAGGGGCACTGGGGCTGGGGCTCACTGGGCTATAAACAACTCAAGCTGTCAGAGCCCAAAGAACATGGCAGCCAGAAGCCAAAACATTAATACTTAACCTTTGATTCTCTCCCAACCCTGAGGCAAATCGGTCCTGGTGCCAGGACAACTGCTCCTCCAGTTTGCCAGCCCAGATGTGTCCACTGGCCCACTGTTCTGAACTGCTTTGACTGTGCCATGTGAATCCGGATGGGAGGAGACAGATCGAGGAAGGGAAAGTGGAGACAGAGCCATGTACCCCTCCTCCCCAAATCTTCTTGGAATTCAGCTTGGAGCTCTGTCTCTGGCCAAGCAGAGGACCGCCTGAGACTGGTTTTCTTAGCCGTTCCCAGCCAGCAGTCCCACCCTGGACAATCCCTAGGGGGCAGTTTTGCACAGTCCAATAGTTATGGACTTAATCACAAACAATGCTCTTGAGGGAATCTGCAGGAGGAAGCGCAGGGAGCTAGTAGCTTCTCTTGTTTTACAGAAGGCACTGCCAGCTTCTACCAGTCCATCCTGCATGTCCTTTTGAGGCTCAGCTTAAAATCTGCCTCCTCTATGAAGCATTCCCTACAACTCAAGCCAACACTGATTGCTTTCCTTTCTGCCTGCCAAGAGCTCTTACTGTCTATCCCAGAGACCCAGTCATTTGTATATATTCAAATTATCGTGAATATAACACTTTGTATTTTGTGCCTCATCTTTCTAGGAAGACTGTGAGCTAACTTTACTTCTTCCCATTTTCTCCAAAGCACAGTCAAGTATAGGTCAAGTATAGCACTGAGAAGCCTTCCATAAAGTCGGCTGAATTAAACTTTCTTTCCAATCTGAGAACCTTGATGCCCAATCTTGTCCATCTCCCATCCCTCTGTCTATTTGTACATTTGCAACTGACTGAAATATTGATCTCTCAAGGGCTGAGGGTAAGCAGTTCAATCCAGCCTAAGTTTCAGACTGGAAAAACAAGAGAATGTGGATGGGAGGAGGTTCTGTCTACTGCTGCTTTGTCTAAGGGCTACACATGCCTGGGACCAGACAACCCAAGAAGGGGCTCCTACCTTGATAAAGATCCTTTTCAATAAGTCTCATCTGAAGGTGGAATATTTGTTCCTGAAGTCTGCAGATGGAGTGTTTCATTTTCTCTCGCCTTGTCACCATGTAGCACAGATTTCTAACCTGAGGAGACACAAGAAAGATTTCCCACCTTACAGAGTGACTATGAGAACTACCCCCCTCTTTGTTCCCTGGAGGAACATTGAGAAATGGGAGGGCAGCAAATGCTGCCTCTGAGGTCCTCCCAGCATACCCACAGCCCTTCTCTTCCTGCTGACCTCCAGCTATCTACCCAATTGAGCATTGGCTCATGGGTATGATGACAAAAGCCAGTGGGGTTAGGTGACTGGGATGCTATTTCAGCTCTACCACTTTTTACCATTGTGATTTTGGAAATGATATTTTATCTCTCTGAACTCAGTTTCCCCAACTAGAAAATAAAAAGATAAAACTAAATGACATCTATGATCTCTTCTATATCCAAACCTGTGATCCTTTGAATAAGCTAATTCCCAGCCAAGAAGCTAGTTGTTTGGGATTCTGGCTCTGATCTGCTTGAGTTGTGGAAATTCTGAATCTCAGGCTCTTCATCTGGCAAAATGGGGAATCTAGAAGGAGAACTATGTATTATACTCTACCTTATGAGTTGTGAGAAAAGAACTTAATAGACCTTTAAAGGTGACCCAGAAATGGGATTACTGTCATAATAATTGTTATCTATAGTGTCAGAGACACACAGTGGATACAGAGCCCAATTTAGCTAGTAAGATATGGATTCAAGTCCTGTCTCTAATAAACAGACTCTATGATCCTGGGCCAATCATTCAACCTTGCAGTGCCTCAGGTTTCATCATAAGTTGCAGATCTGTTCTGGTAGTGGGGATTTCCTCATCAGAAGTTCCCTGTACCAATGGAGTCAAAGGTCCAGTGCCCTCCAATTAAAAAAAAGATGTGAGAAAGATGGGGCATTCTTTCAGTTTCTTAAGACTTTCTAAGTAGCTGCTTCTGTCCTTCACCTTATTCCCTAAATTGTAGAATGGGGCTAAGGTCTACTCCTTAGGGAAGAAGCATTCTCTGATGTGATGATTGATGTGCTTCTGCTTTGAGGCCAAACTGCCAAATTCTGAACATCCCAAGCCTCTCCTTCTTTTATCCACAGTGGGAGACCGAGGAGAAAGTAAGCACCCCCTGTGTCTCAGCCTCTGGCTTTCCTGAAACACTAATCCCTGCCCCATCATTAAGAACTTTATCTGATCTTAAAGGAGGGAAAGGGCCCCCCATGTGCAAGAATGTTTGTGGCAGCTCTTTTTGTAGTGGCTAGAAACTGGAAACTGAAGGGATGCCCATCAATTGGAGAGTGGCTGAATAAATTATGGTATATGAATATTATGGAATATTATTGTTCTGTAAGAAATGACCAGCAAGATGATTTCAGAGTGGCCTGGAGAGACTTGCATGAACTGATGCTGAGTGAAATGAGCAGAACCAGGACATCATTATACATGGCAACAAGACTATATGATGATCAATTCTGAAGGACATGGCTCTCTTCAACAATGAAATGTTTCAAACCAGTTCCAATTGTTCAGTGATGAAGAAAGCCATATACCCCCAGAGAGAGGACTGTGGGATCTGAGCGTGGATCACAAGATAGCATTTTCATGCTTTCTGTTGATGTTTGCTTGCATTTTGTTTTCCTTCTTAGGTTGTTTTCCCCTTTTTGATCTGATTTTTCTTGTACAACAAGATAACTGTATAAATACATATACATATATTGGATTTGTCATATATAGTTAACATGTATTGGATTACCTGCCATCTAGGGGAGAGGGTGGGGGGGAAGAAGGGAAAAATGTGGAACAGAAAGTTTTGCAACGGTCAGTGTAGAAAAATTACCCATGTATATGTTTTGCAAATAAAAAGCTTTAATTAAAAACAAAACAAAACAAAATTCTGAGACCTGTGGATGTGAAGAACTATCCTGATTTTAGCTTGTGCCCCCAAGCCAGCATAGTCACCAATTCAGTTGCCAGCCTTTACAGTAGATATTCAGAATATTCATAGTGATATTCTGAATTCTCCTCCAAAGACAATCCCTGACAGTAAGAACCTCTTTCCTAAAAGGTTTTACCAGGACTCCCACAAGAGCCTATCTCTAACCCAGTTCTAAAGTGTATTGTTTTGTTCTTATAATTCACACTCCTCATACAATGCAATAGACTCCTGTTCCCCTCAGGGGCTGCCTGTGCCCATAACTAGATGGGCTCATCTCTCCCACAAGTACTTTAAGTCTTTCTAGAGCTTCCATCAGTAATTCTCTTGATTCTTATAATCTCAGCTTTTGGGTCTGAACTTAAATTAAAAAACAAATGCCCTATAACAAGAAGTTGTCTTTCTCCTACTTCTATCCTTCAAACTTAAAAACTTTACTGGCTCTAAATTTGGGGATTGGTTCCTCAATTTTTGTGAAGCCTTGCTCTAAGGTTTCTACTCTAAGCTATCACATTCAAGTGTTTCTATTCATATTGAAGTTTGAAAAACTTCAATATGATCAGGCTTTGGGCCAATAAAGGCCAGGGGGATTCGAGGAGGTCATATACAAAATGCTGGTATTTGCTATCTGAACATTGCTCAGGAGGGTCAGAGTTTCGGGTTATGGTCACAGGTTTCAAATATGCTTTGCTGCCCCCGTAGTCACATTTGCAAACAGGGACTAGAAATTCCCTTGACTGGAGACTCTCCAGAGATGCTTTAAGTGCCAACTACAATTGCTGAGCAAAGTTAAATCTGTAGAAATGGGAGAAGTCTCTACCCAGGGCCTCTATTCACAAAAATCTAAGGTTCTCAGGGCTGGAAGGGGACACCCCTTTCTAGAAGCCATACCAATGCAGGAACTCCCTCTCCATCCACCCTGACCTTGAATACCTCTAGTGCCTCCCTCTTCATCAGCTTCACCTTGAACACTTCTAGTACCTCAAGAGGCATCTCATTCCACTTTGGGCAGGTCTGATTGTTATGAAGTTCTTCCCGTCTACTGAGCTAAAACCAGCTTCTCAGCAACTTTTAACCACTGGCCTCGGTGCTATCTGCTAAAGCCAAGCAGAACTTGCCCCTTCTCTCTTTCACATGATAACTCTTAAAGGTAATGTGGCAAACTCAGTGGTGGGGCCTGGCTCAGAAGCCTATTCTTACAGAGCTCAGCCTGTGTCTCTAACTACTGGTGTACCCTGGCACCTGGCTATGGGGAAGGGAGCACAAACCTTTGCCATTCTGCCTGGCTCTTGTGGTACTATGGCCTGGCTTCCAGCCTAGGCACTTCCCTCAAGACAAGATTCCTGAATAGCAGCTCCCACTCAGCTCCAGGACAGAGAGACAGCTAGGCCAAGAGAATGTCCTCATTAGGACCGTGATGCTCATTGGAGTTGTTAGAGTTCTGAGATTCAAACCATAAGCTTCACTGTATAGGGAAGTGAGTCCAGTGACCTGCCTTCTCTGCTGGGAAAACAGGTTTCTTGAACAACCACCACTTCTGACCTCCACATCTCGGGCAGGTCAACCACCGCAGAAATCAAGCAAATATCTTAGCTTCCACAGGTCCAAAATTCAGGAGAGAGAAACCAAGGGTCCAATCCCTTTGAATTCAATCCAAGCCAATCTCATCACCACCTTATAGTTAGTTATTGATCAGCCCATCTTTGTTCCACCAACAGAGCCCCAAGCTCTTTGGTGGTGGATGTCCACCAACAAAAATGGAGCTGAATCTGCTATCCATCCAACCTTGGCTTCCACCCCATCCTCTTCAGCATACTAATCCTCTGTTCCAGTCAGGCCAGTTTTTTTACTTTCCTCCAGCATTTACCATGTTTATAGGATTATAAACTTAAACTGGAAGAAATCTTAGAGGTTGAGCCTAGCCCCATTTTATAGATGAAGAAACTCTGGTCCAGAGAGATTGGCTTGTTGAAATTGTACAGGTGTTAAATATGGCAGCTCAGGATTTGCCAACAATCACACAGCTAGTAAGCATTTGTAGCATGTCTGCTACACACACTATGTAAGGCTGTCTTTAATCTTGCTGGCGCTCCTACCTGGAAACCTTTCTTTCTCCCATCGGCCTCTCCACATCTTGGTTCTGATTCTTCAGTGGTTTCCTGTCTCCTCCAGGAAACTCTAACTGCTCTTCTCTTCAATTATTTTTCTCTATTCTGAACTCCTGATCTAGCACTATCTACGCCCCTCAGATCAGTGCCTATCACATAATGCTTGATTATCATTCTTGATTTCCTATGTGAAATTTTCTCTCTCTAAGCCAACTGTGAGATTCCTGAAAATGAAAGTCTGCTCATGGGGTCACAAAATCTCCTATCTACCTCTTTTCTGCCAAGGAGCATCACAAAGCTAGGGACACAGTCCCTTGTCAATACTCAATAAACATTGACTGATCATGAAGGGAAACCCTTAGCTAAAACCTTTGGTTTAGCCCTCCTTGTCTAGCAATGAGATTTTACTTCTTAGATTAATACAGCATGGACATGTTAAGCCTGAAAATGATGGGAGGAAGAAAGGAGGTAGGCAGCTGGGCATAGAAGGCCACAGGTGGGTTGCTGTCTATGTGTCTCCACCCCTGCACACACTTTTCCAGTTTGCAAATATTTTTGTCTTTCCATATTACTAAAGCTTTGGCACTTACAGTGTAAAAAATAATCACTAATCATTATTATAGTAAATTCCTCTTGTCAAATGATGATTTCAATATAATTTTTCTCTTTCATGTTCAAAAACCAAACCAAACTGAACCTTAGAGAGGGGGAGAGGTGGTGGTGGGAAGAGAGAGAATTGACAAATAAAAGTTTTTGTTTTTGTTTTTTTTTTAAATTAAAGCTTTTTATTTGCATAACATATGTATGGGTAGTTCCTCAACATTGATCCTTACAAAGCTTTCCATTACAAATTTTACCCCCAGTCCCCTCCCCTCCCCTAGATGGCAGGAAGTCCACTACATGTTAATTATATTAAAATATTTGACAAGTTGAATATATGTATGCATATTTGCATACTTATCTTGCTGTGCAAGAACAATAGTTTCTACATGAACAAAAAAGATCTGAGAAAGGAAACCCAATGCAAGCAATCATCAATATAGAGCATGAAAATGATGTTGCAGTCCACACCTCATTGACAAATAAAAGTTAAGAGAGCTATTGCTAAGAAATTTTTTTAAAAGTGTGGGTCACACATGTGCAAGAATGTTTGTGGCAGCCCTTTTTGTAGTGGCAAGAAACTGGAAATTGAAAGGATGCCCATCAATTGGAGAATGGCTGAATAAATTATGGTATATGAATGTTATGGAATATTATTGTTCTGTGAGAAATGACCAGCAGGACGATTTCAGAGAGGTCTGGAGAGACTTGCATGAACTGATGCTGAGTGAAGTTAGCAGAACCAGGAGATCATTATGCACAGCAACAAGACTATATGATGATCAATTCTGATGGACATGGTTCTCTTCAACAATGATGTGATTCAAACCAGTTCCTATTGCTCAGCAATGAAGATAGTCATATACATCCAGAGAGAGGCCTGAGGGAATTGAGTGTGAACCACAACACAGCATTTTAACACTTTCTGTCAATATTTCCCTGCATTTTGTTTTCCTTCTTAGGTTGTTTTTTCTTCTTCTCTTTCTAGATCTGATGTTTCTTGTGCAGTAAGATAACTGTATAGATATGTATACATGTATTGTATTTGTCATATAATTTATCCTATTTAGCATGTATTAGATTACCTGTCATCTAGGGGTGGGGGGTGGGGGGAAGGGGGAAGGAGGGGAAAAGCTTGGGGAAAAAAAAGTTTATGCAAAGGTCAATGTAGAAAAATCACTCATATGTTTTGTAAATA
This sequence comes from Myrmecobius fasciatus, assembly GCA_023553655.1. Taxonomy (NCBI): domain Eukaryota; kingdom Metazoa; phylum Chordata; class Mammalia; order Dasyuromorphia; family Myrmecobiidae; genus Myrmecobius; species Myrmecobius fasciatus. The sequence goes on along the minus strand of JAJPUD010020772.1, from coordinate 5,406 downwards.
AAAAGCTTTTAATAAAAAAAAAAAAGTGTGAGTCATTCTGGGAGTGGTCAGGCCCCTGGGTGAGTAAGAAGAAAAGATCATAAAGAAAACTCAGGTCCAAAGAATGTATGCGAGATGGATGTTGAATACTGGTAGAAAGGAGAATATTTAAGTGAAGATCATAGTGAAGGGTGGCCAAGAGAAGGTCCTGGGAGCTGTTGGATGGGTGAGGAATAGGTTCTAGGCAGGGCAGGTGATTCCTATGTGGGGAGTGGGCCAAAGAGCTTATAGGACCAGGGTCCCATAGTCATGAAGCAAAGTCAACTTTCTGGGAGCTGCAATGACTCTGGCAGATGTAGAATGTCTGACTAGCATAGTTCTTAGGTCTCATTATTTTCACACAGGAAAATGGAGGACTCAGGGAGAAAAGAAACCAACCTGGATACTGAATGTGAATATGATTAGTGGGGAAAATACATATGTGTGTGTGTGTGTGTGTGTGTGTGTGTGTGTGTGTGTGTGTGTAGAGATCACAGTCAAACAGAACTTCTGGACCCTTCCCCAGTTCCAGAGATGGGATGGTATGTAGACGTTCTCCAGTGGGGTTTTGCTCAGTGTTAGGTTCTCAGCAAGGGGCTCTTGTTCCAAAGCTACTTCCAGATCTTCCTAGCTCCTCCATAAACCATCTGCTGCTGAGTTTCCTGGAATGAAACTCCAGCTGCTCCTTGGTCCTAGGAAGTCACTGATTAAACAGAGCTGTGTGGGAGCACACACACTTTCTCTCTCTGTCTCTGTTTCTGTCTCTCTCTGCCTGGAACAACAACACAGTTGCTCAGTTACACCAGAGTTTTGGGGCAGGGGGTTAGACATGAATAATCCACTTTGAGGGGGTAGGAAGCATTTTTTAGAGCTGCTTCTCTTTGGGGCCAAGTCCTTTGTCAGGATTGCTTAGGAAAGTGAATAACCCAAGTCAACTACAAGATGGGACAATCCAGTGGGATTTAATAAAGACTGCCAGGGAGTGTTTCCCTAGATCTCTGCCCCTCTGGCAAATGCTGGCCATGAATGGGAGGAAAGCACCAAAGCTAAAGGAATAAACAAGCTGGGCTCAAAGAGAAGCCCTCCCTATCAGAGCCTGCTGACATCTGACCGAACATGCTCTTCTCTAGCACCCTCCCCCTCCAAACCCGCAATCACCTTTCCTGTCTAATCCTCTCCCAGGCTGCCTGCCTGCCAATCACTGACACTTTGGCAAGCCTGTTTTTGTTAGTCTTCAAACAGTACTTAGGCTGTAATCTTTCAGGAGCCTTTGTGGGCTTAACGGTGACATCCTGCTCCACTTTTTTTCTTGCTGCCTCAGTAACCAAAGCAGCCTTGCCCATCACACCTCTCTCCACTTCCTCAGCACGGGACCCTCCTGCCTTAGGGGCCAGGACACACACGCTAAAGCAATTCCAGATTTGTTGTCCCATCATCAAGGAATGAACGGGCATGAATGTCTCTATGGATGAGTGTTCCTGAGATGTGTTTATCAGTTAAATAACTGTTAACATCATCACTGTGGGAACGATTAAGAAGCACAGTCAAGAGGGAATTGGAAGAAGCCAGGAATGTGATGAATGATGCTCTTTCTCAGTTGTAGATGGGAGGTTGAGGATCCAAGTGGCAGCAGGACCAGCCTGTGCCAGTCATTGATGAAGTCACTAAAGTTTGTATCTGGCATGCTCCCACTCCTTCTATTCTCTCCCAAGAGGCTTTGTCTGCCAGTATTGTCCAAGATGGAAAAGACTCCTGGATGGAGAAGTCAGGAGATCTGAGTCCTAATAATGACTGTCAAATCATGAATGAACTTAGGCAATTTCTATCATTCCCTTGGGCCTCAGTTTCCCCCTCTATAAAATGCACGGTTGGATTAGATGATCACTAAGGCCCTTTCTACATATTTGAGCTGATATAAACTTAAGCAACAACCTATCCCTGGGCACTGTGGATTTTTATTAGCCATGAATAATAGTGTGGGAAGATTTAAAAAACCCAAAAAGCCTTTAAATCTTGATCATCATTCTACCTATCTGAGCTGGTCCCAAGGCTCTGACCTGGGTGGACCCTCTTCTTCTGTCCTTTATAACATCTCTCTGGGTATTCTCGCCAGCTCCTACAGGCTTAATTGCCTTTATAATTCAGATGATTCCCAAATCTATAAATAGTTCTTAAACTCTTTAAGGTCCACTTTGGCATTATCATTTGCCAAATAGTTCTCTTTCCTTAGATGTCCTACAGGCATTTCAAACTCAACATATTCAAAACAGTATCCATTATCTTCTTTCTCTAAATTTATCCTTCCTCTTTTCTTCTCTATTTCTGCTGATTATACACAAACTTCCATTTACAGAGATTTGCAGTCTTAGAATTATCCCCATTCCTAATCAGCTGACGAATCATAATAATTTTACAGACAGAACTGCAGAGTTTCCCTCTTCTCTCCATTCATATGCCTGACATTCTAGTTCATTTCCTCATCACCTCTTGCCTAGATTACTGCAGTAACCTCCCAATCGGGATTTCCTGCTTCCAGTTTCTCCCTTCTCCAATTTATTCTCCAATAGTTACCAAAATAATTTTCCTAAAGTACAAGGCTTTCAATATTACTCATCAAGCATCTTCAATGGCTCCCTATTATCTTTAGAATCAAAACAAATTCCTTAGCTTGATCTTCAAAGTCTTTCACAGTTTGTTTCCAGTCTAACTTTTCAGACATTTCACCATTAACTCCTCCTTACACATTCAACATTAAAGCTAAAATGGACTACTTATTAACTACCACACTTGGCATCCCATCTCTGATCCTAATGCTTTTCACAGGTTGTTCCAGATGCTGGAATGTACTCACTCCATTTTTGCCTCTGTATCATAGCACTCTGAGCTTCTCTCAAGACTTGATTCAGTTGCTACCCCTTTTGGGAAGCCTTTCCTAATTGGCCTCATTGCTAGTGCTATCTCACTTAAGTGATGTATCTCTGCTTCTCCCAATATATATTTCCAGGGGATGGTTTTTTATTTTGTCTTTGTGCCTTACATATAACAGACAATTAAAAAATATCAGTTGTACTGAAACAAATAAACTTATGATAGTATTATTTTAGGTAATGGAAAAAATTTCATATTGAGATGGGGAATAAATGTGAAGGTATTTTTACAAATAGTCTCAACCCCAGGGCCCTGTGAATACCCTGGATGACTAATGCAAAGAAATAACCTAAAGCATGTTTGAGAAAGTAGGATCATTCTGGGAGATGCTCATGCCATATGTCAAGGCTATTACCTAGCTATCCAGAATTTTCCCAGTTACATTTTAAAGTATCACTCACTATAAACCCTTCCCCTTTACCAAAAAGTAGTTATTTTTTGCACAATAGGAGTAAAGTCATTCATTCCTGTATGAAATACACAATTCTGCCTTAAATACCTTTTGTCACCTACCTTTTCCAGTCTCATATTCATAACAGATGAACTTCAAAGTTTATAGAATTATTTTGGAAGCAGCAAAGTAATAGTGTATGTATGGAATGTCTCATGACAGTGTATGGGGCAAGACAGTGGACATTTTTAGCAGAATGTTTTTTTTTTTTGGACGTGGGAGCAGAATGAGAAGGGGGATGGGAAGTAGCATGGCCTGAATCTGTGGTTTTTCAATGTGGAAACTCTTTCCTCTAGTGCAGATCAGCAATTTGGGAGAATAAGAAAGTTGCCTGGGGTGCAGAAATGAAGAGACATGGCTAGTATGGGACAGATGGCAGACATGAAGCAAGGCCTTCCTGAGTCTAAGGCCAGCCTCCTATCCCTTAGAGGAAATTTATTGATACAGAAATAAGACAACTCTTTCCCTCCAGGTGACTTCTTGGTTCTGTGGCAGAAACAGAAACCAGAAGAGTATCTCTAACCAGAGAGTAGTGCCCACACTACTAAAAAAGGAGTCAGACTTTGAGAGTTCAGTGGGCTGTTTGGGAAATCTTTCCTTTAAAGTATTGTATTAAGATGATATGGGAAGGGGAGTTTGGGAGGGAATGATTATCACACTGACCCAGACCAGCACCCCTTGGGCTAGCAGGACTCACCCAGTGACTGAACAGCACTTGTAGGTAGGAGACAATGATCATTTCCCAGAAACATGGATATGATTAGATATCCAAAAATCCAGATGGATATTTGCTAACTGGATGCGAAGAGAATAATTCCTCTGAGGGCAAGTTGTCTATCTATAGCTTAGATGAGCATAGGATTGAATATACAATTGAGTAAAATTTAACACATAAGCAGAACAGTTCAGGGAGACCTGAAGAAGTGGCTGAGGAACTAAGCCATTTGGTAAGTGGTTATGGAGGGTCAAATCCTTCAAACAGTCTTCTTGAGAGGCAGCTACATGATACAGTGGTCCTTTAAGTCAGAAAACCTGAGACGCATACTAGCTCTGTGTGCTTCTGGGCAAGCCATTTAACTCCAATTGCTTCTCCTTCCCTCCCTCCTCCTAAAAAAAGCTTTTTTGGATAGGTGTTTGTTTAGCTTGGGCTTTTTCTAACTCCTTCATTACTCTTACTTACTGTAACCTTTATACACACACACACACACACACACACACACACACACACACACACACACCCCTCAAAAGTAGAAAACAACCTTTCCAGTATTAAATGGACTGTCTTTGGGAGTAGCCATGTGATCATCTTAATAATGAGACTTTCTGGAGATTTCTTAGAGAACATGCCTACTCAGTGTCCAGGCTGGCCTAGAAGCCTCTTCTATTAGATAGATCTTGTCAGGATAACCTGCACTGACTGGTACACTCCAATTCCCTCCCAAGTGATGGGGATTCCCTAAGCCTATCACTCATTTCTCTAAAAATATACTTTTGCAAATTCCTTGATTTAAATAGGAATAAAGATGTTGTTTTACATAAGATAAACTTGGTGGTGATTATTTTTCCACAAAAATTCACTATAAGATTTCTTCAAATAGCATTACCTTTAGTACTTTTAAGAGAGAACCCAATTTATAAAAATGTGCAAGGAATACATTACTTTCACTCTCAGACCCCGTGTTTCCTCACATATATTTAGTACTAGCCTGACTGAACAATTCCCTGCCCCCCCCCAAACATACTCTTTGCCTCCCCACTTTGGCACCTTGGCCAATTCCTTCTCCCAGAATGCATCTCCTTGCTTTGTCCTGCTCAAATCCACTGGATCCTTCAGGGTCTAGCATAAGTGTCTCTACTTCCATGAAGTTTTCTTTAATTCTTCCATCTAGTGATCTTTGCAGCATTATTATCTATTTAGCCCCTCTGTAATCTATGCCAACCTGCTTTGCATCATGCTTAGTCCCAATACTAGAATGTGAGCTTCCCAAGAATAGGAACCAGGTTTTTTT